>WEIV01028657.1:1835-79259 GCA_013390005.1 Calyptomena viridis | reverse complement strand
GCCGCCGGTGCCGCCGGTGCCGCCGCCCGTGGCCGGTCTGTCACCGGGCCCCGTGGCCGGGCAGCCCCGCAAGAGCAGCTCGTCGCGTCGCAACGCCTGGGGCAACTTGTCCTACGCGGACCTCATCACTAAGGCCATCGAGAGCTCCCCCGAGAAGCGGCTCACCCTCTCCCAGATCTACGAGTGGATGGTCAAAAGCGTCCCCTACTTCAAGGATAAGGGAGACAGCAACAGCTCGGCCGGCTGGAAGGTGAGAGGCAGGTGGTAGGGGACGACCCGTCGGAGTGGGGTCCCGGGAGGTTCCGCTGCCACCCAGGCAGGAGCCGAGGCGCTGCGGGCGGCTGGGAACGCCGGTCTCCCCGGCTGCACGCTGCGCGCCGCGCAGCCTTCAGTGCTTCGGCTCCACACTTTGATTTTAAGCTTAGATTTTTACTTTTTTTCACCTTTCCAAAGGGAAAATTCCTAAGGGTAAAAAGCATTCTGGCCCTCCCGCCGGTGAGGCGCTGGAGGGGCCGGAGCCGCAACCCCCGCTNTGCCGCCGGCCGCCCCGGCGCGGCGGGGGTTTGCCGTCGGGCGGCGGAGCGAGGACAGGGGCAAACAAGGATGGGGAAAGAGCGGAGGCAGAACAAGAGTTGCAGAAATACCGTGTGTTTAATGAGTAAGCCGCAGTATTTGTCCTGATGGCTTGGGTTGCGGGAGCGTCTTTCTCGTGTTACGTGGTGTGACGGAGCTCCCTCTCTCCCTCCCGCAGCGCAGTGCCTGCCGTCACAGCAGACTAGTGGGTACAACCTGTTAGCCGCCGGGATTTGTGCTCAACCCCGCGCCGGCCGGAGCGAGCAGCCGGTGCTGCCCGGGGCCAGGCGGTGAGGCCGGCTGCAGAGCTGCCACCCCTAGGTACTGGGGGCTCGCCGGGTCTCGGGTGACCTCGTGGGCACTGGCTGCCCCCTGGAATTTGGGAGGCGAGGCGGGCGAAGCTTTGCGTGGGGCCGTGTGGCCGCGGTGGCAGCGCCAGGCCCGTGGTACCCTTCGGCTTTGCATCCCCGCGAGTGATAAAGGTTTAACGCTGTTGCGAACGAATCCTGTCCTTCCGAGGCCTCTATCGAGAAAGTGTCACCCACCCGTGCCCCTGTGTGTGCCGGAGGTAGCGCCGGATTTCGTGACACTGTTGCGTGAGAGCACTCTCAGAACGCGTTTTTGCCGTCTGCGTGCAAGCAGAAGCTCCTCCGCCCCGCGAGGGATCAAATGATGGCAGTAAATGCATGAGGTGTACGCACCTAGCACGGCATCGGTGCGTTCTGGTGTGTTCGTGACTTCGTTTCAGTTAGGGCCAGCCAAACTTTTTGCTTCACTATCTAGTATTTGTATTATCTGCCTTTTTTAAAAAAAATGTCAGCTCAGACGCTGCATTTATGTGTTTTTAATTGTGTCGATTGGAGTGTTTGTTACATCCGATTTTTGTAGGTTCATATTTTCTTTAGAGGTAAGCAACGTCTTGCTAAGGAAATGCAGATTAATCTGTAGCTCATTTTTAGCTGAAGGCTTTTAAGACTTTTAAAAGTAGTTTGTTAGTTTCTATTGATGTGTTCGACTAAAAAATTTTAAAGGATAATTGTCTGAAGACATCTGTCATGAAAAACTTTAATAGGAGTGAAGCGATTGATAGCTGACAACTTTAAAATACGGCAACTTGTCACTTGAAAATGCAGGGGGTTTTTTTCAGTGGTATTTTAGTCTTCTTAAGTGCCTTTTCAGAATGAGTAGAANCTTTTTTTCACCTTTCCAAAGGGAAAATTCCTAAGGGTAAAAAGCATTCTGGCCCTCCCGCCGGTGAGGCGCTGGAGGGGCCGGAGCCGCAACCCCCGCTCTCCGCCTCCTGCCCCCCCCAGCCCTGCCCCGCCGAAAGCAAAAGTTCAAGCGGTGTCACGGCGCCGTCCCCGGGCAAACTCGGCAGGAGCGCCGCCGCCTTTTGCATTCCTGGGGCGGCCGGCAAGGCCGGGGTTCGACTCCTGTGTGCTGGGGATGGCCGTGGGAGAACGGCCGTGGCCCCCGGGGCTCCTCGGTCCCGAGTTCGGAGGCGGGGGCGGTCCGTGCCGCCGGCCGCCCCGGCGCGGCGGGGGTTTGCCGTCGGGCGGCGGAGCGAGGACAGGGGCAAACAAGGATGGGGAAAGAGCGGAGGCAGAACAAGAGTTGCAGAAATACCGTGTGTTTAATGAGTAAGCCGCAGTATTTGTCCTGATGGCTTGGGTTGCGGGAGCGTCTTTCTCGTGTTACGTGGTGTGACGGAGCTCCCTCTCTCCCTCCCGCAGCGCAGTGCCTGCCGTCACAGCAGACTAGTGGGTACAACCTGTTAGCCGCCGGGATTTGTGCTCAACCCCGCGCCGGCCGGAGCGAGCAGCCGGTGCTGCCCGGGGCCAGGCGGTGAGGCCGGCTGCAGAGCTGCCACCCCTAGGTACTGGGGGCTCGCCGGGTCTCGGGTGACCTCGTGGGCACTGGCTGCCCCCTGGAATTTGGGAGGCGAGGCGGGCGAAGCTTTGCGTGGGGCCGTGTGGCCGCGGTGGCAGCGCCAGGCCCGTGGTACCCTTCGGCTTTGCATCCCCGCGAGTGATAAAGGTTTAACGCTGTTGCGAACGAATCCTGTCCTTCCGAGGCCTCTATCGAGAAAGTGTCACCCACCCGTGCCCCTGTGTGTGCCGGAGGTAGCGCCGGATTTCGTGACACTGTTGCGTGAGAGCACTCTCAGAACGCGTTTTTGCCGTCTGCGTGCAAGCAGAAGCTCCTCCGCCCCGCGAGGGATCAAATGATGGCAGTAAATGCATGAGGTGTACGCACCTAGCACGGCATCGGTGCGTTCTGGTGTGTTCGTGACTTCGTTTCAGTTAGGCCCAGCCAAACTTTTTGCTTCACTATCTAGTATTTGTATTATCTGCCTTTTAAAAAAAAATGTCAGCTCAGACGCTGCATTTATGTGTTTTTAATTGTGTCGCTAGGAGTGTTTGTTACATCCGATTTTTGTAGGTTCATATTTTCTTTAGAGGTAAGCAACGTCTTGCTAAGGAAATGCAGATTAATCTGTAGCTCATTTTTAGCTGAAGGCTTTTAAGACTTTTAAAAGTAGTTTGTTAGTTTCTATTGATGTGTTCGACTAAAAAATTTTAAAGGATAATTGTCTGAAGACATCTGTCATGAAAAACTTTAATAGGAGTGAAGCGATTGATAGCTGACAACTTTAAAATACGGCAACTTGTCACTTGAAAATGCAGGGGGTTTTTTTCAGTGGTATTTTAGTCTTCTTAAGTGCCTTTTCAGAATGAGTAGAAGAGAACTAAAAGCCAAACAAATCAAAACAAAGGAACTCCCAAATTCAAGCAAGCAAATAAGAAACACTGATAAGTTGTATAACTTATGAGGCACTTCCTATTTCATTGCTGCTCGTCCTGTGGTGCTTCAGCAAGGAAGAAGTCTTGCACACCACCCTCTGATAGATAGACCTCTTCCTATACCCACATACCTCTGCTATGACAGGGAGAGCTGTTACTGGTATGTTTTTTGGCTGTACTACCTTCTGGTAGAGTGCAGTATGTACCCTGCTGTCAGGTAAATACAAATGTACTCTTCTTCCATAATTAAATATTCAGTGTGTTATGCATCGAACTCATGTTGCTCTCATCCCTTCCTTTGGCTGCATCACTGCCAGGCACTGCTGAAAGTTACATGCTTGCAGAGTTTACCACTTCAACAAGTAAGTATGGTGTTTCGTAAATACACTATCAAGTTTAGTTGCCAACATCCACCGGGTGTCAATGCTATAACTGATCTGGTTGAGGTGTGCATCTTGTTTGCCGTGTTTATCACCATTTCTCCATGGCTCAGCTTCAGTAAAGCATTATTTTTATTTTTCGAGTTTGGGAGCTGTTGGTTTGCTCATGGTCTGGGGACCTGCTGTAGGTGCAGGAATAGGGCTGGGAGCAAAGCCTGAGTCAGCCAAGGGCCGTGCAGAGGAGGCACATCGCTCCAGAGATGAGCACAGATTAGTGACCGACTTTTCTGCTGACAGAGGGAGCGCGGGTTCGCGTTAGAGCCTGGCACTGACTTAGGGCTGGGAGTACATTGTGCACGGGTGTGACGCAGTCTGAGAAAGAGGCGGTGGTTTTTTTTCCTTAAAAAAAACTTTGAGACACTTTTGTCTTCTTGGGGTTTGCAAATTTGTAAGTGTAATAAGGCACCTTTCAAATTATACTCGAAATGTATGAAACACATGAGAATTCAAAAAGAATGTGCACTTTCTGCATAGTGGCAAGGCTGTGTTTTTCTCACCTGGAAGATGAGGGCTAACTACTTAATGCTTGTGAATATGTACTGTGCTGATTAAATACCTGATGTTGAGCTGCTTTTTAATTTTTTACTGAATAAAAGAACTTCAGAAGTGTCATCATTATCTGTTAGGAGGTTGAAATAGCAAGCTTCTGAATAAAAACATTAAAATAAAAATGGCTTTTTAAATAAGGGTAGAAACCAAAGGTAGTAACATAAAATTATTAGTAACTTATTTAAGTAGGTAAAATTGTTCTTAGTTATACATACAAAGTAGTGTATTCCAGACTTTCTTGTCACAAACTCTGCCTTATGAAAAAACCTTCTGTTGAACTCCTAAGGGAGCAAAGTCCCCGTGAACCCCTGTGGTGTAGCTGCCTTGAATGAAGCACTTGAGATGTGCTCTGCCAGACCTGCTGCATTGTTGGTTGTGAATGAATGCCGATAGTGACTGGTGTTGCTCAGGCAAAGCCTAAGCAAAAACAAGATCTGTTTTGGAGATAACAGAGAAATGGTGAAAATTACATGGAAGAATGAAACTTTTCTCATAGTAGGAGTCAAGTGAAAGCAATATTTTTTCTTACCTGTGGTAGTGGGAGACACAGGGCTTAAGACAGAAGAGACTGCGGGTGTAGATAACTCTTCCTTTACTCAAATCTGATACCTTTTTGGCTAATCATCATATATAAAATATAAAACATACATGATGTGCATAGTTCATGATATTGCTTTCTGGCAAATGTGGGTTGGCAACTGTGAAGGAGCTGTCAGAGTTAAAGTTTCCTTGAATGGTCTCATCCTTTTTAGTCTGCCTTTGAAAATGGGTTTGAATAAAAACCTGCAACTTTTCTTTTAACAGAAAACATGGAGTTTTGGTGTCATTCATCTGGAGATGGATGTCTTGTTGATTTTCACAGTGGCAGGTGTTAAGGTCACATGGGCATATATATCTCCTCGACTTCTTGTCCCAAGGAAATTTGATCACTTAAATGTATTTGTTGCCATTGTTGAATGAATGAGAATAGATATCTAGCTGCAGAAGGATGAATGTATGTAAGCCTGAAAGCCTGAGGACAAAAGAGGCATGGGACAGGTGCTTTCGATGGCCTTACTATAGGAATACTCAGTGGTCAGCACTCAATTCTGTAGTGAGTTGGTCTTTATGCAAAGTGGATTCTGGATTCTAGCATCTTTGATTTGAAAGCTACACATAGTATAAAGTGTTACAAAGGCTGAAAAATCAACAATAATCTTCACTGAGGTTGTTCAAAGCTTTTGAATCTAGATCAGTGAACAATTTAAATTGTGGAAATTTGTATGATTTATTTAAAGTGAAAATGACTATTTAGTGTCTTTCATACCTGCTTGCTGCCACCAAAATGTCTTTGGTAGCAGCCTATGTTGTCTGTGAGTCACCAGCTTGCACTTTGCTTAGTTTCAGATATGAAGTTCAGCTTGGTCTTTGCAGGTGCAAGGTGCTCTCCTCACTTGTGCCTGAATAACTCGCGGGGAAGCTGTATCACAATGTTTATTGAGGCAAACACGTAACTGTTCCTTTTAAACTTAAATTTTGTTTCCTCTGTAATGTCTGTTCTTTTGACCTCAGCTCTTGCTTGAAGGAAGAAGTCCATTCTGACTTCAAACCTGCATGTTGGTGCTCTGTTTTTGGGGTCGTGGGTGGGCTTTCCTGGCCCTGTCCTGCAGGCAGCTTGAGGCCAGGAGGAACTGAGCCACCTTGCAGCAGCTGGGATGAACCCAGTGCTGGTGGCTTATGCTGTCTGGCCCAATGTGCCCCAGCATTCATCAGTGGTTTTGAGCTTCCTGTTAGGGCAGTGAATTATGTGTTAATTAATTGTCTCATTATTTTCCTTGCCTGTTTTCTGTTTTCTGTGATATCTGTTCAGTTACTCGTATGATTACAGGTAAGACTAAACACCAAAACAAAATGTGTGAGTGGCTTTGTATACTGACATAATGAACTAAATTTTCCTGAGATGCCTGTCTTTAAAGAACTTCAAAAGAAAACCAAGGTAACTTCTCTCTTTGCCACTGTATTCTTTATGGCATAGTCAGCTTCTTCCTTACTATCATTATTTTTTATCATTTACATGGTTTTACAAGTTGTTGGTGAAGTTGGTGGTTTAGGGAACTAGAGCTTTTGCCTGGGAAGGGGAAGCAGTGGGGCATGAAGGGGTAAAGATGTTTAGGTGAGGTATATGAGGGTTTTTTCTTCCTTCCTTTTTTTTTTTTTTTAATACAATGATCAACAATATAGTAGGCAATATTTTGGTGGTTTGGGTTTTTAAGGTTCCAGAAATTATGTAGTCTTGAGATATCTACTCAGGCTTTTTTTAGTTTCAAAGCATAATGCTACCTAAATATGTGCGTCTCTTTTCACTCAGCTGGTGAATGTATTGTAAAATGAGTGCTTGGCTTTTGGACTAAATACGCAGATACATTTTGCAGCCACAGATTTGTGAAATATGTAGGGCTGTGGCTACAGAGATTCAGCCTTCAGCCCCTTCTGTTCTGGGAGAAAGTTCGTATATGAAACAAGGACTCCTAATGGTAATAATTTTATAACCTTGAGTAATGAATAATAAAGTAAGACATAGTGAAGATAACCTGATAAATAGTTTATTGTTTTCCACTTTCAGAAATATGTCAGAGACGGATATATTTACTTTATTATCAACTCCTGTGAGGAAGGAACTTCAAATTTGTGGATACTGGCTGCGGCTAGTCATAATTAAGCGTATGATAGTACATACTAATATTTGAATGAATTTTGTAGCATTTTGTTTGTAAATCTGGTTGCCAAGATGGGTTTTAAATATTGTGGAAACACTGCTCTTCATGATGATAGGTTGCACTGCAGAAATTAAGTGCACTAGGACGAGTCACATTTAGGACAGCTTCTCTGCTGCTCCACAGAGGGCTTCAGCATGAATTGAATTGATCTGTGAGGACAAGTGGTATTGACGTTTAAGTATTATTTCTAAATATGCTTAGTAAGTGTTAATCATGTGTGTTCATCCAGCAAAGGTACTTCATTCCTGTACTGTAGTTTGTGATGTGCAGATGTCTTAAGTGAGCAGTGCAGCAGCTGTATCATGAAATTTCTTGGTAGGTCTCCATTCCTAACAGAGAAGGTGGAAGAATAAAAAGAACTAAGTCAGCTACTTCTACTGGGTTGATGATTATCTTTGAAGAACTTCATTAGGCCTCATGCTTGTTCTAGATTTTGATGGTGGATATCAGCATTTACCAGATTGCTTAAAATGATATCTAAGGAGGCAAATGTGTTAAGTTTTGAAGCACTTCTGTAATGAATGGTAAAGGTTTAGCAATGCTTTGGTTTGTGGTATTTGGGACCAGAAGTGGCTCTAGCTTTAAAAATGTAGTCACTTAAAACCTCCTGGGACTCTTGACAGCTGCTGCGTCAGACAGAGATTAGGAATTGCTGGAGGAGCAGAGGGCAGCACTCGAGTTTGCTTGGACAACTTACTTTTGTTAAAGGCATCTTGCATCACTGCAAAGTATGAATGATGTTATAGTTCTGTTTGAGAATACATCTTGTTCTAGAGTTAATTAAACTTAAAGGTACAAGACTTCTCTTGTTTTAGTCTTAGAAGTCTAGTTTTTGGAATGCTAGGAATCCATGCAGCTGGAAGTGCCTTCAATCTCATTGCTGCTTCAAGATGACATGCCAGGGATGGCTGTGATTGCATTTCTAAGTAGCTTATGTTTCTCCAAGTACTTTACTGGTGTGTGCAATCTAGGCTTGTGTTGTTGTCAGCATGAGGGACTTCTTTTTGATTTTGTCAAGGCTGTTGTTACACAGATCTGAGGTTTGTATGTTCTGGGGCCTGGCACATGTGAACTTGAGAGAACATGCTGGGGACATGGTCTCTGAAACAGTACATATTCAGTTTTAAATTTGGACTGATTACCAAATAAGGTGCTTGCAAGCAGAGGTGCCTTTAACCCATGGTATTTGCTGACTAAATTATATCTTCTAGCTGTGCTTTGTAATATATAAGAATTCTTACTTAATTAGCATCTAATTTTTTTTTAATATCTCTTGTTCAGAGGCCACTTAGGGTCAAGCCTCCATGCTTCTTCTGCACCAGAATGTGAAATGATGAAGTGGGCCGCTCTCTGCTTCTTGCATGTTGGTATCTCCCTCTGAAAACGTTAGAGACAACCCTCCTGTAATTTAGTTACTACCAGCATGAAATTTTCATCATGCACAGAAATCAGGAAATTGAAACCTTTTTTCAATGAAATGAGTGGTGTGTATATATGAAAGAGTGATACCTGTGAGCAGCCTTTGTGCTCTCCATGGAAACTGTAGTTTTGGGGAAAGTTGAAGGTTCCTAAGGACAGGAGATGCAGAGGGCAGCCACTTGCTGGTGAGACTGACCTGCAACTTAGTAGTTGCACAGTATTGGCATCGCTCTGTTGTTCACTGTTGATGCTGCAGAGAAGGAGGGTAGCAGGTGAGTAAAAGTGCTGCATCTGGGAGGGCCCTACACCACTCCTGGTCACCTGGACCTGGTCGTAAATTTCCGTGCTGGATCTGGCAGTGTGTCGGTGGTCTTGCTAGCAATGGTAAGGTAGCAGCTTCTTCAGTTTTCTTGTGCTTAGCTCCAGAAACTGGGATGTGGGTGGGGTTTCACTTACCCATCACTGACTTTTCAAACTACACAGTTAGATAAGACTGAAGCAACTTGCTATAAATGTGGTGACTTGTTAGACCGCATTTGTTGTGCAAATGAGCTTACATCCTGCAAGATCAGCAGAAATGCTTAGTGTTTGCCTGGATGGAAATTAATTAAAGTTTGGCGACTGAAATTAAATGAATGGATTTGTTGCCCATTGTGTTATATGAATTTGCCTTTCAGTTCCCACGGTGGGAATTAGCAAAACTGCAAATGTTTTTTTGGCATATGTGAGTTTCAAGTTGGTGCTAAGTTCTGGCATCTGTAGCCGCCTTAGAATTTTACTGCCCTTTAATATGTGTTAAATGTATTTGAAGCCTCTAACAGGAGTAAAGATACTGACAATCCAAAAATATACTGTTGTGGTGGTGGTGCAGGCTCACTTGCTTGTAGCTTGCATTTGCTTAAAACTGATTTGAGCTAATTTGCTAATTTGATTGTAATTGTAAGAATAAAAAAAAAAGTACCGGTGCCATACATATCTTGGATATATATCCAGATTTGAATTTTTATTGCCAAAAGCATACTTACAGACTGAAAGATCTTTAGTGTTTGCCAACTATGTCTTATAGCAATGCTTTGCAATATACAGAAAGTCCTAATTAGATATTCAAAAAATGAAGATGCTGTTATTCAGACATGCTTCATAGCAGGCCTCCGCAGTTCTCTCCTGTCAGGATGTGAAAGGATTGTGTGCTCTGTGCTCCCGCTTGCTGTTAATGTGTTGATTTCTCTTTCCAAAAATATTCTCTTCAAATGTGAACCTTCAAATTAAACGTAATTATTTGCCACCCCCAAACCCCTTCTCCCAGAAAACCTGTCTCTCTGATGGCATCTCAGTGGTGCTCTGAGGGAAGCGAGATTATACCTGCTGTTGTTGTCTATGCCTGGAAAAGCACAATTAGCAGGTGTAATTTGTAACTGTTCGGTTAGCCCTGTCTTCTTTCCTTGACCCTTCACACTCTTCCCCTGCAGGACTGCTCTATGAAGCTCCTGTATCCGAGCACTGTGGGGCTGAGGGCTGCTCCCATCTGCCCTTAGCAGCCGTCCTCTCCAGTGCAAGCGTTGGAAAATGTGAGGAGGTGTGAGCAGGCTTTTGGTCAAAGCCAGAACCTGGTTTCTGTCTCAATGCTGGCAGGGTGCTGCCGTGCAGATTTCGGTTGGTGTTTGAGCCGTGACCTGGCAGCTGCCTCGTGCAGGAGCTGAGCCTGCCAGCAGAGTCCTGCCGAAATGCTTCTGTCTGCCAGGTGCAATTGTGGGTACTTTTCTGCTTGCTATTCAGGTGTGAAGAGAAGGTAAGGGAAAGGAATAACATTGCAGTTACCAGAAAAGTTTGTAGTGATTCCCTGCATAGATTCCTCACCACTTAAATCAGTTAAGGTGTATGCCTTGGCCTCTCTAGAGGATACTGTGCTGCTGCCTTTGTTCCTCAGTAAGGTCTTTTCAGTGTCTCTGGAGGTTCAGGTGATGAAAGCAATGTCTGTGCTCAAGTGAAAGATTTAAACTGGAAGAGGGAAAGTTTAGATTAGCTATTCGGAAGAAATTCTTTACTGTGTGGGTGGTGAGATACTGGCACAGGTTGCCCAGAGAAGCTGTGAATGCCCCATCCCTGGTGGTGTTCAAGGCCGGGCTAGGTGGGGCTTTGAGCGACCCGGTCTAGTGGAAGATGTCCCTGCCCATGGTGGTGGGATTGGAACTTGATTATCTTTAAGGTCCCTTCCAACCCAAACTGTTCTATGATTCTGTGATTCTATGAAATGTTGTTCCAAGATAAATGCTTATTGATTAGATTAATTACTATGACTACTAATTTTTTTTAGGTTAATTATAATCACTACTCTGTTTTGTTTAAGTGAACTTTGTGGTGATGTTAAGGAAAGTTGAGTTGCCAGAGCCAGGTCAGGCTAAGGTATCTGCAGTTGCTGTTTGCCTGTTGACACCGCTACTATTGTCCTGCTTCAGCTCTGCCTCTTTGAGCTGAGCTCCGCTCCCTTGACAGGTCTGCAGCTCAAACCAGAAGCTGTTTGAAATTCTGGGTGAGGATGCAGCCTTGTGTGATCTGATCAAATTGTGTTATGTAATTTAAACATAAATAAAAATACACTGCATGTTTTGATCTAGCTAGAATATATTTAGATTTGATTAATATCGAGAAATCTATAGTGAAGGAAGCAATACCAAAAAAAAAGTGGTTTTGGTTTTTTTCTTTAAATGTGAAAGCCAAGAATGCTGGCAGCATGTTTAACTCAGAGCAGCCTTACTTTTTCACAATTGCCATCATTGGGATGGCATTAAAGCAGAGCTGGAAGGCAGTTCTGCTATTTAAATGCAGGTGGCACAACGCTTGTAAACCTCGGAGATGGATGGAGAGGGCTGAACCAGGAGCTTTTGCTTTTGGCTCAAGTTGGGGATTAATTTTTTTACCTTATTTCACCTTTTTTTTTGATGAATATACGCAGCCTCCAAGTAAAACTAGGGTGTCAGATCTTTATGGCTGGGGGTTTACCTTTGCTGTGAGAGCTGAGCATCTCTCCCAGTTCTGTGAAGGTATATTCTAGCTGGTGGAATTTTAGGGCTGATCTAGGGTCTGGTCCTTAGTACTGTTGGTGTGTTGTCCTCCTTATGCACAAGTGTGGTAACACCAGTAAATGCCTTCTGGAAATACAAACGAGGATGGGAGTTTAAAGCAGAATTTTAAAGTGCGGCCTGTTGCAGTTGATTTTGGGAAAATCAAGAGATACTATCTTAACACAGACTTTTCCCTGCTTGTTAGGAAACTTGAGTCACTCTTGAATAATCCAGTTTGTTCAGTCTATGAAAACCTGATACTGCACTCTTGCCATTTTCTTCTTTACAGTTCTGTGGCAATGACATAGTAATAAGCATTAAAAGGAGAAACCATAATCTTCTCTGCTTGCAGCCCAAGCCAACACTAGTCATACCCTGATGCTATGAAGTCATTCTTTGCTTTGAGGTTTCTAACTAAAACTGTTCCAAACGTCTGCTCTGTGTGAACAGTAGAGACATTAGGGACTGGTAGTCCTGGTGCCCTCCCACTGCCTCCGACTCCTCTTCAGACCATCCTCCTGTGGACAAGAAGACCAGTTCTGCAAAGTCTACTATTCCTTGACAGTGATCCCTCCTTCCCCCTTCTGGAGCTCTGGAACAAAAATGAAGATGTAAATGAATCTGCAATGATTGCACAACCTGGTTATGCAACGAGGCTGATGTGGAAGCATATACATATGTAGAAAACGCCTTTTTGAAGAGATGACATTAAGCAAAGTTTCACCATGTTCTCCCCAAGGCTGAGAGCAACTGCATTACTGGCTTCACCTCCTGGTTGGTTAATCGGCATATTAAAGCACACCAAATACTCAGCTTCTGTTGACTGAGGATTATTGTTGATGGAGCAGAAAAATAAATCAGTTCTTTTGGACTGTTTATTTGGGAAGGAGTTTTTTAGCTTGGGGCTCAGAGCCCAGGCAATTACAGTAGTCAGTCCCAGAGCAGTGTCCTGCACTGTAATGAGTTTTTTACTGTCAGCATAATCTGAACTACCTAAGTGTGTATTTTGTTTCTTTTTTTTTTTTTTTCAAATGAGTGATGATGTTTCACTCATTGAAGGCATCATGTGTTAGTCCAACAGGTCAGTGAGTGAGTGCTCAGCATTCTTTGCATCTGGGAGCCCAATTCCTTACTTCATACGGTTTTTAATTTCTCTGGAAGAAGATATGCAGCACAGCAGTCTGACTGCTGTCTTTTGTGTGAAACAGGGGTACTGATGGTATAGTTGTCTGAGTTTTTAAGGCAGGCTGCTTGGTAAGGTTGTTTACAGTGAGGGTGATACAAGCATTCTTTTTGTCACTTCCCTGGCAAGTTACCCTGTGTGTCATGTGGGCTGGTGGGCATAATTGTTCATGCCTTGGGGCAGGGACAGACTTTCTGAGGTCCCTTCCATGTTTTCAACTGAGCAGATTTGCATTCAGCTACTGGGCATGTGCAAAGTTGTTCTCCTAGCTAAGATGTGCAGTGTCTAGAAACTGAGTCTATCTCATTTCACCAGAAATGGCTGGTGAGAGCACAACATTGGCATGATGTACTGTTGCTCTTGGCCTGACTATGGCTGGTACATTTTTACTTATGTGTGGGAAAATAAACCTTTTAGTCCAGGAGATGCTTCCCTTGCTTCTGCATTAATTCCTGGTAGGTAGAACAAATAAGAGATGTTACCTTCACATGTGGTGCTTATTGCTGATTGAAAGGAAAATTCTGCAAACTAAGCAAGTGGACTGACCTGATGACTCCTCATGACAACTGCCTACTTTTAGTTAACATTCAGAATATTTTTATCCTCATTTACTCCTTAGAGGCTAATAGAGTGCTGCTAGAGTAATTTTCAGATGAATCATGCCATCTGCCATGCATGCTTTGCTGTTTCAGCATTAGGGGAGGAGTAGAAATATATACATACAGTGTTCTGAAATGTATTTTTTTTTCCTTACCAGGCATTTTATATTTCTTGCTTTGGTTATCAGTTTAACATGGGGCTCTAGTACTGATACTGCTCTCTTGGGTGGTCAGTGCCAAACTTTGCAGAAGCACATTGATCTGATTTGCCAGTGAGTTAAAGTGGCTGATTACAAAGTCCTTTTTTGAAAACACAGTTCAAATGTTGACCCTTTGGGTTGTCAAACTGAGCAAGCTATAATCAGCATCCTCTCTAAAAATCAAAGGTAATAATAAAACATTCGTAGAGAAATAAAACTGGCAGTGTAGAGGGAAAGGTCGCTTGTGGAATGAGTTGTGGGGCTGAGGTTCAAGACTTGTTCTTCTAGGAGCTGTCCTGAGCCAGAGGAGGAGTGTCCCCATCATGCAGCCATCCTGCCTGTGGGAAAGTGCAAACTAGTGTTTGAAACCAAAGATTGATAACCACGTTGGAGCATTGGATGTGTTGTGTTTCATCTTGTGTTTTGTCCCAAAGCAATGATCTGGGAGACTAGCCTATCTGTTAGTAAGGTTCATGGGTTTGAATTTGAGTTTGGAGAGAGCTGGAATCATGTTCTCGAGAAGTTTGTATGTCAACCCTATTCCATCTTTGAGAACCAGGCTATGATATTAGGTAATGCTTTAATTATTATCAGACAGACCAGAAGAATTTACTCTAATATATTAAAAAGCTTCCGTTGCTGCCTGTCCTGAAGATAGAATTTTCTCATAAAATAATTTGACTGATGAACCGTTTGCACTGAAAAGTACTACTAGATTGTGCACTTTGTTCATGTCTTTAAGGTTGTTACAATAATTTTAACTCATGCTTGGTTTTAGTGCCCTGACAACTGTATTTATAGAAACTGAGAATAGAATATTGAAATTTGGAGCATTTAAACTGTTTTCCTCCTTTTTCATACGTTTCGCCCCTGCCCCTCAAGGGAATTATATATCTGGTAAACTCTACTTAATCATGTGAGGTCAGCTGGAGGCCTGAGCAATAGCATGCTCTCCTTTTTTCAGGCAAGAAAGACAATTTTTAAATGCCAGGAATTAAAAGCAAGGATTGCTTGCCTATGGAGAAGAGTTGTTGTACCAGATATCAAGCTGACATACAAGCAGATCTCTGCTACCCTTAGATGAGGATTAGTTTATACCCTGAAGCAAACGGATTATTAACTCTTGTAATTTTATTTTAGCATGTTTAACAACAGATACTGCTGCTTATAAAACCCATTTAATCCTTTTTTAATCACTGCAAAAGTCATTTTTCCAGCAGTTGTCCTGCAGCCATGGGTTCCAATGGTTAGTTATTTATTGAGCAAAACATAGCAAATATCTGATTGCCTGTGTATTTTTAAGTCATTCCTTAATGCCTTGGATTCACATTTAAAATAAGAAAGAAAAAAAAGGAAAAAAGTTGTGCCTCTACTTCTGTTGCCTTTTCCTCCACCTTTATTCTCCAACTCTTCAAATACCTGTAGTGTAGCAGCCCTTTCTTTTTCTCTTTACTCTTTGGACACCCTCTGTTGCATCCTCAATGTCCCTTCAGTTTTCCCTGGCCACTGCTGTTGCTGATGTGAAACACCAGTAGATAATCCCAGCAGAGTTTTATTGGCTTGGGCTTTGCTCTGCACCTCAAGGCAATTATTGATAAATAGCAACCTTGTATTATGGGATGTATAAACAAGAGCATGTGACTGCCCTTTGGATTGGATTTGAGAACATGGGAAATAGCAGTGGTGGCATCATGATGCTCTTAAAGGAGGCGGTGCCTTTTCTTAGAGCTAAGAGTACCATGCGAAAAAGGCTGGCAAGCTTTCAGATGTGCAGGAAATTCTTCCTGTGTGAAATAAAAGCTGTCAACATCAAAACCTATATAGCCAAGAAGAAATACTTTAATTTTCAAAGACGATGAGAGCAATGACATTGTTGGCAGATGTAGAGAGGGGGCAGCAGGGGAGGTGGAAGCCTGAATGGCTCTCCCAAGGGAGAGGCATCTTTAGCTAGCTCAATATATAAAAGTAGCAGCAAACAATGGATGTATGAAATACAACTCACATCAAGGACTTCAGGCCTTTTGCATTAGCCCACCTGCTACCCAGGGCAGTGCTATGGCTGTGGAGATTTCTTTTAAGGTAGAAGTTTCCAAACTGTTCCAGTTGTTCTGCTAAACAACAGAGTTTAGTAACACACCAGCTGAACTTGCAGCTGTGACCCAGGATGGTGCTTCATTTTCATGAGCCAGCTCTTGGAGCAGCATCCCTGTGATGGCCCAGTGGCTGGTGTCTCTCTGCCTGATGGAAGCATATGAGGCTGGGAACAAGGGAATGAGAGATTTTACTGTGCTGCCCTCTGTAAACTTTTGGGCTGGCCAACTTGAATCCTGTTTCCCTTCCCTGCTGGAGGTGAAGGAAACTGGAAAGGAGAATTTTGCTCTTCTGGATTGCTTATGTTTGGATATATGTGGATGGCTCATTTGCTCAGAAAGAGGCAAAATAGCCTTTTCAGGTTTTTTGTTCATTCCTGGCCACTGTGCTGGGATCTTTCAGTATCTTGCAAAAAATCTGTCCTCTCCATGCCAGCTGCTGGGATGCAATGTAGCAATGCTGCCTTTTGTGTGTGGGTAATTTGTGTTATATCTAGTACGTGTCTGAAATGAGGGTGCATGTCATAGAAACACAGAATTGTTTAGGTTGGAAAAGACCTTTACGCATATGTGTATAAGCCACTTTACAACACAGCGTGAAAGATTAGGAATGAGAATGAGACAGTGGTAACATTTATGTCTTTCTGACTTTAGGAGCTTTGCCTCTTGGCTCTGATTAAGACTGTGTTTAGCCCGTGAAAATATATTTTTTCCTCTAATGTTGGGAGATCTGCTATTACAAGTGATTTTGCCACCAGGGCCATATGGCATAAAACGAATACCTGACTGACTTGAAATAATTTGATTAGTCTGTCTTTTCCTGGGAGAATCACTTGCTCAGGCCTATCCCAGGGATAAATGAATCATGCAGAGCAGAAATTGAAATTGTCAACAAAGGCTTTAAGTTTGTTGCTGGTAAGTGACTGTTAAATGAGCTTTGCTGCAGGATATCTGCCTTTTCCTATAAATGTCTTTAACATGGACTGAATAATACTGAAATATTAAACTTTCTTCTAAATTTAAGGAAAAAAATCCCGAGAGGCTAGAATATGCTTTTATTGTCAGAAACTTCTGACCAAGTTTATTGCTAGTGCTGCTGATTTCCTAAAGCACCGCTTACACTGAATTTTATTACATGAGGAATAGAAATAGAATAGCAAAACATGTCTCTACTGAATAGTCCCTTTCCCCATTAATACCTGTTTTCCTCTGCCAGGGAAATCTTGTGTTAATGTTCACGTAGTTTGCACCAATAAGAAAAATAGATCTCCCTTACTGTTTAAGATTTGACTTCTCATCTTGTACTGGCAACTTAAAGTCATGTGTGTAACTCCTGATGGAAACCAGTTGTGTGAGAGTCCAATAAAGTTCTGAGGTTTCTCTGCAGCATCGAAACTTTAAAGTAGGAAACAGAGATTTCTTCTTTGTCCCTAACTGATTAGCTGGTATGGACACCATAGTCCTCATTTGAACAATGTTTTTTGAATAATGAGTTTGCCTGCTGGTTCCTTCCTAACTGGAAGGCTAATAGTTGCCTTTATTTAAGCCTAGTGGTTCCTATCCATTTGTTGACTTTTGTGATTCAAAGTATCTGTTGGTATTGCAGGGAAAGCCATTAGATAACATTAGATAATGTGGAAGGGAAAGAAGATAGCTGCATATGAAGAGAGTTATGTAGTCTGCTTTTAGCTTAAGAGGCTGGTCTGTTTGGGATTGTTAGTCAGTGAAGGAGAATAGGTTCCTGTTCTAAATGTTCACAAGGAGAAACTTCCAAGATAGGAGGCAGCCCTTGTGCACATCTCTAGAGTTCCTTTTAGACTCAAATTGGGAGACACCATTAGTTTAGGAAAAAGGCCAAAGGACAACTTCAAGTGTTGACAAAAGAACCTCCTAAAATCCAACCCTGTAGTCCTGAGTGCACGAGACTAAGATAGTATCTCAGCCATGCTGTTTCTGACTTACGTGAAGACTTTGCATTGTGAATCTGTACAGGACTGGCCCAGTTTGCTGTATCATGCAGACATTGAAACCTCTGGGTTTCTCTTTGCACAGGGTATAGCTTGGCAAACTGATTTGGAAACCAAGCTCTGGATATCTTCTTGTCTACACCACTGTGTCCACTAAAGAACTGGGAAGACGTTTCTGTATGAAGAATTAAAAAAAGCATTTGTCTTCTAGTCAGTAGAGAGATCATGGATTTCACTTCTGGTAGCAACAGTCTGCTCTTCCAAGGAGGTAGAAAGGTGGCAGTCATACATGGGCTTTAACCCATACCTGACTTCCTGCTCACCAGCACTGGGAAGTCTGGTCTCTTAAAGACTGAGCACAACCACACAATTCACAAACAGCATAGTTGTGTTTTTTTCGGATAAATAGCATAACTTCCATGCCTGTGGAGTCCAAGAGGATTCTCACCCTTTTCTGTTTTGAAAGGAAGACCAGAGATACACAGCAGGATGCCATGTGTCCCAGTTGCATATGACAAAATATGTTCTTTCAGCCAGAGACGATCATGACATCCATCAGACTTGGGCTTGCCCACTCCCAGGACAGATATAAGGCATACCTGAACTGCAAGTTCTTTGCTTTCTAGAAAGTCTGCAAAGGCTGAAAAGTCTCAATATGGGGACAAAGCTATAATGTGCCAGTAAACTCAGCGGGTTGCAGAGAAATTTTCTCTTATTTGGGAGTAGTAGAGTTTTGAAAACCAAAGCAAACAAATGTGTTTTGGTTGTGGTGTTTATAAGAAAAGGCAAGAGAGGAAATGAGAAGACTTTGAAATGTGAGCTAAATTGTGAGTGCCATGAGTTGTTGTGTTTTTCTGATTTTTTTGCTTTGTAAAATCCCACTTTCTCTTGCTAAGGCTTAGTTAGGAAAGTTTTACTTTCTAAAAAGAAGACAATGTGTGTCACAAAGAAAAGGAGTATCTTGAAGGTAGGTAATCTGCTACGTAATGGAAGGGTTTGTTATGGAGAAAAACTGCAACCGTAAGACCTTATAGATTTCCTATCAGTTCAAAAAAACAATCTTTACCTGGAAGCATGAACTCTTCACTAACATTGTAAATGCAGATGAGAATAAAAGAAAGAGATACAGAATTAAATGTGTGTTATAAACAAGCTACAATTAATAACTTGCCAGGAATTATAGTTTAGAAAATATTCTCATTCAGAAAATTAAAATAATAAAAAAGGTTAAAGGAAAATCTTGTGTAATTCTAAGCTTGTGTGCTTTTTCCAACTTTGTTGTTCAGTACAAGGTATGACAACTGTCTGCAAGTCTTGTCTTTAGATATATGTATTCTCTTCTGTGATCTTTGGGTCAGAAGGAAGAGATTTTTTTTTCTAATTGGTGTAGGATAGAAAAGAGCAGACTTTTCCTTTCAGAAGCGTGCTGTATAATGTCACTGAACAGACCTGTTCACATCACAAGCAAAAACGGAAATAAAATAAATAAAAAAAGGTCCAGAAGCTTAAAATGAAACATTCTTCCTGAATTTTTAAAGGTTGAACTCCTAAGTGTGAAAGAGATTAAAAATTCTAAAGATATCTGAGGGATATTTACAAATCCTAATTTCTTGCCATTCCGAATGCTGGATGTTTTGTTCTTCTATGTAGTATTGTTATTGAAGTTGTTTTGATTTGTAACATTTTTTTGAAGTGAAGCTCTGATGTGAGCTGTGGCCCCAAAAATGTGGAAACTTTACTCAATTTAGAAAAAACCACAAGGTAAATCACAAGGCAGTAATGAATCCAGCTTCTGTGCTCATCACTGGAATATTCATTATTATGGATGTAAAAAAACATTAAAGAAAAAAAGAAAAGAAGGTTCAATTCAAGAGTTAAGTAACTATGCATAGGATCTCCTGTTTTCCTCCTGGTGGATAGCTGCTTGCTGGCCAGTCCAAGCTCTTTCATGGATGTGGTAGACCCCCAAGGGATGTTGTTTGGGAGGGGCTGGAGGATGCTGTGGAGTTTGGGGTCCTTTCACTAGGGGCTTGCAGTGTTTGGGGGCTGCTAAAAATAAAGGAGTAAAAGTAGCAAAGTTGGAAAGGGAGTGCAAATTGTGGGGTTGAGGTTATGCCCATGGGAAGCTGTGGGGGCCATGGTGTGTGTGTGGGGATGATGTGGGTAAATCTGCAGGAAACCGTGGCATGGTTTGTTGTGCTTGCATAGCTTTAGTGTATCAGTCTTTCACATGACAGTATTTTAACTTATTTTGACATGCATTTCTATTGAGCGAAACTGAGAGGAGCAATTACAAGCAAAGGCAACATCAAAGGTGTCAGAAACCTTCAAAAAGTCATCTAAAGCCTAGGAAGAGGCCCAGGAAGAGAGGGGATTTGGTGATGGTGGGGCAGCTGAGGAGGAGCACAAGGCAGAGGGCTGGAGTAGCGTGGGGGCTGGTGTTGGAACCTGGAGCTGAATCTGGGACCATGAGTCAAAGTCCCATGACTCCATTGCAAGACCATTAGTCCTTTTAAGTAGCTGCCAAGAATTAGGCCTGATGGATAGCACCAGAACAGAACTCAAATTATTCAGGGTTTTCAGCTAGAAAACAGCATGGAATGGAAACCAACACTGCAGTGTGTCTCACAGGGCAACTCTGGCATGGCAAAACATGCACAGGATGAAAATGAGTGTCCTGCTGCAATTGCAGTTCTGAGTCCTGGCCACTGTTACACGCAGGATCTTGAGGTTTTAAAGGTCGTGATAAATTTGAGTTACCAAAGCGTGCATAAGAAACTGCAGAAAGGATATGCAAGAAATGGAAGTTGTTTATTTGTTTATTTATACATTCGAAAAACTTGCAGTCAAGAGACATCACTTTAAAGGTAACTTTGTACTTTAATCTGCATTTTTGGTACAGTATTGGTCATAAATAACTTAGTAATTATTGATTACCAGTTTATTAGCAATAGTACTCTGGGAATTAACATTTGTTTTTCATACTCCAGTCTAAATTACTAGTTTATAATTTGTTATTCTACATGTAATGCAAAAAGACGTCAGGATTTTTCTCCTACAATGAAATACTGGAGAAATTTTATATTCTTAGTGCATGTTATTTTAATTAAAAGAATTTTGTATTCTTTGTGTGTCTAATGTCAATTACTTTGTCTTTTGAATATGTAGTCATAGAACTTGCAATCCCTTCAAACAGATATTTCCCTGGAAACAGCCAGGGCTGTCTTCATGATATTCACCCCAGAATTTTGCCTTTATAATTTGTACAAATACTATCTATTTGTGCTTTCTAGTATTTTAGGTATTTTTATTTCTTTTTTGAAAATGGATGTTACTTATGACTTTTATATGTGATTTGGGTATAGATTTTTCTATATCATTCTGGTTTTTCTATACTGTTATTTTAGGTGTTCTATATTTGTAGGCCACTCTGTGTATGTGTATAAAAATACATGTGCTCCAAATTTGAGCTTGAAATAGTCATCTTCATATGTCTCTGCTTTTTGCCTAAGTCCATACAATAATGAGGTTTATTTTCTTCTACTTGTTACTCTTCTTTTAGTTTGCAAAAGGTGCAAAGACTGATTGCACCTTGCTTACAGTAATCCTGCTATTAGGTATTTCTCTGTTAGGTAAAGGGTGAGTATTTTCAGGATGCTGGTGTTTCATGGGTCTCTTAATAGCTTTCAAGGGGACGTTTTGTGTGGTTTGTGTGTAGTGTTGGGGGAGACCTGACAGAAGTAGGGCTGTTTGCTTGCTAGCAGTGCAGGAAGCAAGTGATAGCACCTTTCCTCTGGAGTTTATGGCTAGAGGTCCTGAGTGTGCAAATGTATGACTTGAGTTGTGAGCATGTTGTGAACACTGGGACCTGATTAAAGATGGCTTTTTAGGAGCAAAAGTGCTGTCATGGTTAGAGCCTAGACTTTTACTTCTGCTCAGGCAACCTGTTGTTTACAGGAGCCAAGTGGTGGAATCACTTTGGCAAAGAGACTATTTGTCACAAATTTCACATTCTTTGGCTCTTTGGGCAGTAGTTTTTCTTCTGTATTTTTTCCTAAGGTATTGTTTTTGCAGACCATATTGAAAACATGCTGTTTTTTCTTTTCTAATTTGATTGTAATAAGGGCTTTGTTAATCAAAAATAAGTGCAATAAGGCAGAATGACTTGGTTATTTTTACATTTTCCTGTTTTAAAAAAAAGCCTCAGTAAGTGAGCCACAATGAGCCGTGATGTATTTCCTCCATCAGGATGGAGAATAAGCCATTTATTATTTCAGCTCTGACTCACAGTGAACCTGCTGACACTGAGACATTTTATAATCATAAGGAACAGGTTAGGGCAGTAACTTGGACGCCAGGCTGGGGATTACCTACTTATTACAGTGTTTTACAACCTAGATACTTTAGGTTTTCTGGCAAAATGTCTTAAACCTCACACTAAACACCACGTTGTTATTGTACAATTACTGCTTGCAGGTCTTGCTATAGGTGGTGCCAGCTAGACAGATGCCTTCATTATAATTATCTTTTTTAGTATATATAAAGATTTCATTCCTTTAATCCATGTAAAATTTACTGCTCTTGAAAATGACACTAATAGTTATACTTCTCGCCCTTCCTCCTTGTCCTACGTTGTTCCCAAACCGACCAAGGCTGGGCTTGCTCAATCCAGAAATGGGAGATTTCCAAGGAGAACCCGGGTTATGCGGGAAGCGGCGCTGATGACTAAGTAGACGGTTCTGGTGGTCATTGCATAGTCCCCCAACACAGTCTGTGAGAACAGCAGTGCTAACTCCAGTGTCCTGGACAAACTCCAACTGAATAATTACTTTCTGCCTGCCTCGAATTCTTCTGCAGCCTCAGCTGGAGAAGTTGAGCTTCATTTCCCTTTTTGTAAACAATGCTGTAGTGTTGAAGTGAAGTCGCTGCTTTATCACACCTTAGAGGTAACTGTATTTTGCCATTGGGCAGGTGGCTTTCTTCTTGCACTCGTGTATAACCTGAGAAATGTTTGGGTGCATTTTTGGATGATACGTCCTGGCTTTCATTCTTTGCATTCATAAAAGCATCTATCCTATTGTGTTTGATGCTTGTATAAGTAACTTCAACCTCTATGACCTAAGAATAAAAATAACCAGAATTTGACTGTTTGACTGGCCAAACCAACTCCTAAAATGCTCCTTTTACTATGACATGTGACATCATATTGTACTCTACTTTTTCAGTAACAGCCTGTTTGTTGCATGTACTGATAAACAAGGTCATCTGTGAAATTCATGGCTCTGTGATAGCTAAATGTTGAAAGATAACTGGGAAAAGAATATTGAGATCCTCATTAATGCATGAGCTAAGACTCCTCCCATGCAGCTATTTAAGCACAGTAGGTGGTCTCTTGCTCTTTGATAATCATCACAGTGGGCAACCTGTGGCTGGATGTCTCTAGTCTACTCAATCACAGACATACAGAGTAAATCAGGGAAGTAGGAAAGTAGTTCAGAAAATCATGTTTACTTTGAGAGTGTCTTTAAAAATAAGAGTGTTGTAGCCAGTGCCCTGCTCTGGGTATTGTTGTCCAGACAGCCTCATCTCACCTTGCTGGGAGGAAGGCAGGCTTGCTCAAAGGGAGGGAACAGTCCTGCATGCAGATGGGTACTGTAACTCCTTCTACTCATTACTCCTTTTCTCTAACAGCAGAGGCTTGAGGTTTGGTGCTTCTGAGAGAGGAGGTGACCGGTGATTCTGTAGGTTGGTTTTTGCTAGTCCTGTGGTTTAAGCTGACATCTGGCTCTATGTTCCCTGAGCTGCATAGCTGAGAGACCCTTGTGTTGACTTGATTATTATCAGTGAATGACAAATGGAGTGTGATTCATATGTGCCCTTCCACATTTAACAAATCCAAAAGTTACTTGCAAAAGACAAACTGCAGGTAGAATGACTTGATTTTATGTGGAGACTTAGGTGCATAAGAGCTTGAATTGCTTTTTTATGAGGAAGATGGAGAAGTTAACCTCAGAGTTAAGCTTATGCTGAAATTTGCTGCTGAGTTCATCTTAGAGAGACTATAGCCTTTTGGTTGCCAGATACTGACCACATGTTTGAGTACAAATAGTAGATCAAGATTCAGTGAGTCTTCGTATGGATGTAAGAGCTAACCTTTTGCCATTTATTCTCCTGAAGAAGTTAGGCTTTACATGATCCACTCTTAAACTGTCCTTTAATTGCATGTTTCCACCTTTTCAAGATGAGGGGACTACTTATCATTGTCTTCCTGAAGCCTGCTTCTTGGTGACATTCTGTAGTTATTCAACACATATTTTACTGTTTTGTCTCTTCCCTTCCTGGATGCCCAGAAAGTACAAGAGTGTTGCAGCATTGCTATCTTGGATTGTTGTGAAATCTGATATTTCTTGGGAGTCAAAATAATTGATTGCTTGACCAGGTTGCCTACCAGGTTGCAGGTTGCCTACTTAGCTGTGCAGAGTGGTTTGAGTAAGGAATCACAAAAGTGCGTGGTAGGTTTCCATAGCAAATTTTGCTCGGTGTTTTGTTTTAAAATAATCTTTAGGGGAGTATGTGGTACTTAATATGCTGTCAAAATCAGGATGCAAGAGAACACATAGTTTCTGAAACACTGAGTCTGATAGCGTCAGGCTCCCTGGCAATGACAAAATTGGAGGTACAACAGTTCATCATAGGAGCCCAGGAACTTTCATTACCTATACAGAAGTTCCAGTGTGTGTAAGAATAACCTTTGCATATTTACATATAGAAGAAACTAAAGTATGTAACCAGTGTACTTCTTCTTAAATTGTCCAAGGATCCAAAATTGTACCTGATTTTCTGTAGTTTTGTCAGCTACCAGTGCCGTGGGTCTGCTCAGGTCTTCTAAGACACAGAGGAAATACTAGATTCCAGGCAAAAATACTGGCATATATAATATGAAAAGTCACAGTATGAAAAGATGTTGTACAAAATACACAAATTGAAAGGTGATGTAGGTCCAAGGGAGAATTTACATTATTAACCCTTTATTTATCATATGGACCATGTTGGTCATCTGTCATTTACTGTAACAAATGTTTTGTTTTTTAATTTGGCCTGAGCTTGTGTTGAAGGGAAAACTGAAAGGCACAGGTTTGGAACAGACTTTGTATTGTTTGTGGAACCAGAGAGCTTCTCCCAGAACAGTATTAACACGTGCTTGGAGATAGAGCTGTAGTTGGTAGGTGTTTTCATTGGGTCATGTGACTGTAAGCAGGAAGAGCTGCTGATAATTTAGAGTAAGAAATTACTTTTGTATGTGTATCAACAAAGAAAGTAGCTGTTCCTTGGGAGTTACAAGGTGGCTTTTTAAAGTAAGACCACTGTGTTGTCAAAATACTTTGTATTTTGTCTGCTGTTGTTACTTGGTCTTGATATAGCACTGCGTTAGGTGTTTGTTAACACAAGCCTTTTTCTAGGCAAGCCAGATGTCCAGCTGAGAGAGTTTTCTGCTTGATAATTTCCTTTAAACTTCAAAGGACTCATGCAAATAATTATTTATGAAATAGCAAAGGTGTTATTGCACATATTTTGAGAGAAAAAGTGATGAAATAAAAATGAGAATTGCAGGACTAAATTCTGGGTACTTAAGTCCAGCTTAGTAAAGAAACATATAGTGGTTTCATCTCCCCTTAGATGCATAGTGCTGGATAATTAGCATCTTTGTAATCATAAACCAGGGATGGACAGGTGATTAACTCTACATATGCCAAGCATCTTTCTACTACAGTTATTTAATATTGTTAGCTTCACATTTACTATCAAGGAGTGGTTTAAGGCTAAGAATGAATTAAATCCTACTAAACCCGTATTCTCATCAATTTATCAAGCTGGGTTTGTATTAAGCTCAAGGATGTGTGCCTCCCTTGTTGTTTGCTTTACAATAAGAATTTTTCTTGAGAAACTCTAGCTGGATGCATGTGTATATTTTACTATATATTTCTGAGGAAAACTTGGGAACATTCATTAGTAAGAATTTCAATTTTTCATCTCAGAACAAGTATTGAACCACTTTGGAATTTGTTCTACATAAACGCTGAACAAATTCTGTGAGAAGTATTTTGCTAGAGCCTACTTGTGGAAGTTATCCCAAATATTTAATAGGAAGGGTCTTTCTAAGAAGCAAGTTATTGAATTAAAAAGATTATGGTGAGCTTGCATTACAGAAAAAACCCATACCATAGCATGTCAGAAACTGTGGTGTGATCCTTATTGCCCCAGGTCTTCAGCCATATCCTTTCTTTGAGCCGTTGCTTGTTCTGTGAACCTACCACTAAATATCCAGCCAAGAAGCCTCTGCTTCCCAAGGTGATAACCATGGAAAATCAGAGAAGGCAGCAAAGAAGTTTTAAGCTCTGGCATTGTAGGAAGTATTTAGACATGGTTTTGGGTCTTCTTATTTTCCGGGAGATGGAAACAATCCCTTTTCTTTGAAGTGTATTGCCTGCACACAGAGATTTTCTTGCTCTCCATTGCTTTGTACAGCAGGGTCCTATCCCTTTTATTTTTTTAAATTTTAACATGGCTTGTTGTTCCTTGTTACAGTATTCCTTTTACCTTCCCTCTGTTATAAAATAAGCACCCTGAAAAGCTGCTCTCAGAAAAAGGTTCTGCATTACATTTAGTGGCTTTTTCTTTGCATCTATCAGGAATGGACCTTCTAATGGTGGTTTCTGTATAGCTGGGATGAAACAACCTCCCTGCATCCTTGAACACCAGCCCTCAAGCATGTCATGTGAGGGTGTTGGAGCATACTCTGTGTGAAGCTGATAGGGTGATGGCTGCCAGCATTGCTTGAACCAGAAGCTGCGAGGACTGACCTGTTGCCCAGATGGCTTCTTTTACTTCTCCTTCGCACAGCTCTCTGCTGCACTAGGAGCAGCAGCCCACATTTTTGTGGGATGGAAGCCCTCTTCAGCACCTTCAGTTATCACTCCAGCCTTGTAGGTCTGCAGTAAAAGAAGAAAGCCCTGGTTTTGCCCCATTCCACCGCCTTCTTTTTTCCCCAAGGTGGAGAAACCCCCTGTCTGGTGCTTCCTTCCTTGCCACAGTGGCCTGACAATTGCCTGACTATGATTAAGGATTGCAGCTGAACAAGGTGGAGGCTTAATAGCTTTGTAGAAGGAATGAAGCTTGGACAGCTGTGGTTAGTTGAATCTGGGTTTGAGAAGAGAGGGGATGGATCTGCTGCAGTGGAAATGCGTATGAAGTAGGTGGGTGGAGGAGGTCATGCTGCTGAGAGTGGAAAGCACCTTTTTGGGGCTGTTCTCAGTTTCCCACTTATGAATCTGGTGGAATTACCAGGTTCAATTTCATCTATGCTGTTGAGAAACCTTGAGCTGGTCCTGGGCAAGTATCAGACACACGTATTTTGTCTGGGTGAGAATTTGGTGCCAGAATTGCTAATCGGATCAGGACGTCTGGGTATGCTTTTTTTTCTACACCAATGTGTGGGCAGAGTGCTGTACCTCCTGCTCCTGTGGGTGATTGAACTTGCCGGGTTTTATAGCTTTGAGACTTTGGCCTCTATCACATGCATCAGCATGAAAGTGGTGCCAGGCTAGAGCTTCTCAAAGAGGCATTTATGTGGGCAGGCTGAGTTCAAAAAACACCCTTGGAATCACTGGCTGCAGTAACACAGTAGTGCGGCTGTGAAATATAAGGGAAGCTGTTACCAGAAGTATGAGAATATGCACAGTCAAAGCCCAGTGTTTCTGCTGTGAATAGCCAAACAGGAGTTTTGACCGAAATGGGATAGAGAAACACAAGTGAAAGTTGCATTTTTTATCTATCTATCTATCTATCTATCTATCTATCTATCTATCTATCTATCTATCTATCTATCTATCTATCATCTTTCTAGCTCTAGAGAAACAAATTAGAAATTCCGTTATTGCCACATAGGGCAGCTTTTAGAGGATCTTAAACATATTTATATGGGAATTTCAAAGCATATCAGTAAATAGCATGAAGTTACAGGTGTGGAAAACAGGATAGACACATGACCAAGTGTTTATGACCATATATGCCATCCCAGACCTGCAACACAGCATGTGATGTTGTTGTTTCTCCTCCAGCAGAAGGTGAGGGGGGAGTCACTAGGAAGAAGCTAGTATAACTTGGTTTAGTGTAATCCGAAATCCTTTCTCAAGGAGCTCTTTAACTCGGAGCACAGAGTACCCTGAATCATCTAAAATAAATGTATTTATTTTTCAGGGATACTTTTTAGTTCACTCTTTATTGCATGATTTCTGTTACAGTCAGTGTTTAAAGGTGTTAGAAAGAGCAGCAGCTCAGAAATGAACCCTAGTCCTTTGGAAGCCACAAGTTCTGTGTTTTGGTTTGCCAGAAGCTTTTCTTTAACGGACTAACTCGTTGCCACTGTTGGAAGTCATCTTGGGAGCCAGAGAAATCCTTCCTCTATGGGAGGAGGTGTTGAAATTTCTCCTGACTTGAGTAAGAGAGATGCTTGAATTCTTTGTGTGGTGCTCAAATGCTGCAGAGTGGAGCATGCTGCGAGCTGTGCCGCAGCGCAGAGCCAAGCACAGTGGGCTTTTCTAAGTGCACATCCTTGAGATCTTTTGTAAATGTAGACATCCTGCAGCCTGTACTGTACAGTGGCTCTTTAAAATGGGAAAGAGCAAAATACATTTCCTCCTCTCAAACCCTGTAGCCCTGAGAGGCCTGTTGCCAGTCAGGGCAGGGTCCTGGTCTCGGCATCGTTTCCTGCATGAACCTTTGCCCTCCCATCTCGGGGCACTATAACTCTGTGGCCAGGCTGTCACAAACTCTCTTCCTGTGATTGTTATCCTGACATCTCCCTTCCAGTTTGTTTTACAGCACAATGATAGCAAATGCAGGGAGGAAGGAGAGGGGAGGAGGTCCAGTTGTAAAAGGATTTCTCCCCCTTTAGTATTGCTGTCTGTCCAGGGAAAGCCATGACTGCGTTTCTCACCCACTGGGGGAAGGAGTGATGTACAGGGAGCAGGCAGGCAGTACCCCATGGCAGGGAATCCCTGATACTGAATCCCTGAGCTGGGGAAAACAGGAGATATTTGACTTATCAGGCCTAATGTCAGGATTAAAACCAATTAATCTGAATACATTTAACACTGCCTGCAGGCTCTGTTTGCTACCTGACCACAGTCAAACGATGTTTTAAAAGTGAATTTCAGAATATAAAAAATGGCCTTTAGGGAATTGGACCCAAGATCCTTCCACTCCAGTCTTTTCAGTGCCTGGTATCTATTGTATTTAAAGTCAAGATCCAGATATGCATCTACTCCATGAAACACCTTCATGTTCAAGCAAGGGCTTTGAATTTATTTTGTTGAAAGCATGTACTTAGTCTGGATGGATAATAACTGGAACACACTGGATTTTCAAATTGCACATGTATCTTCATAAATATCACATTTTCATTTGTTTAAAATTTGTCATGTTAGATTAAGTGAATAAGAAATAATGCTAATGGTGTCACATCGGGCTCCTAAAATATGATGTAGTATTACTGTTATTTATGTTCATAAAGTATTTGTTAAATTTTGCAATCTTCATCAAGAAGGTACTTGCTGCTGTTGAAGCTTTCAGTCGTATTTCTTCTTAAGAGGAAGAAAGCATAAAAATATTGAATCAAACTGGAAATACCATTGGCTACCTTAAAAAATGCGATAAGGGTCTTTTAGAGTAACTTTCACTAAAACCATTACTACTTTCTTAGAAATCATGTCTTCTGCAAACTGCCCCAAGTCCTAGAAGCAAGAAGGTAGAATGAGGCTAACTTGCATGTGCAGACATGTCTGCAAATAGCAGTAAGGACAGAGTTCATTAGTCAGCTGTGAATGGGGTTTGTAAAGGCACATTAAAGTTCTGCAGGTTACTTAAGTTAAACTTTTGGTTAAATACAAAGTCAAAACAAATGTAATACACAAAAAGCAATTAAAAACACATGCCAGGCAAAAATATTCTAGAATATATGTGTTGGAGTGAGCTTTAGATAAAAGTAAGTTATCTGAGTCTGTTTATGCTTATTCCTTTGGGAGTGGAGCTGGGGAAAAGGAGATGTTACCAGCTGTAGTGCAATGTGAGACTGCGAGCTGTCTCATCCTAACATCTAAGGATTATATACCTATAAGGAAATACACACATATAAGGAAATACATATGTATGTATTGTATACATATCTGTGTATAAAACTTATACAGTTAAAAAAGAAGTGTTTCTGTTGCAAATTTGAGTATAATGTGTCTGTCTTTAAAAAACCAGAACTGTGTAGAATGGCCAATACACAAAAAATGGTGCTGCTGCAAAGGCGGATGCCTTAATTGCACTGTATTTTTAAGAGACATGTAGCATCTATGTGCTCAAGTCCTGTTTCTGCAGCAGTTATTTTCACGTCATGATTTTAAAGATGGAGCAAATGTGTTATACCATTGTCTGAAGAATAAGACGTGAGACTTACACTGGTAATGAGGTCTTTCATTGTTAGAGTCTTTCTGCTAAATTTCCACATACACAGTTTCTTTTTAAATAGAAACTTCTGTTTCTCTCATTTTCTCTGGGTCATAGTTATTTTGAATCTCCTGGCACATGGTTTAATAAAGCCCATTTTTGTAGGAAGTAACTGTGCAGGAAATATTGTTTGGAGGATAAGACTTCTACAGCTATGGCATACAGGGTTTTGTTTTATTTTCTTACAGAGTTACCTCTAGATTCAATGCACAGCCTGGGAAAACTTCTGATAATGTCTATGTAACTAACTCAGCTTTAGTAGTGTGAATGGAGCAAAGGTGTCCCAAGACCTGATTTCATGCATAATTCATTTCCTCTATTCGCTTTGCGTTTGGTTATTAAGGGTAGAAGATATTCTGGAAACAAAAAAAGGTATTCATGGAAATAGAGGTAGGAAGAGGGATTTTTCTGGATCATGAATAAGAGTACACTATAAATTTTGCAAATAGCACAGTCTTCAATGACACAGCAACGTTCACATGCAGTTCTTTAAAGGAAACTATGTAGAAAGCAAAGCTTCAGTGTGTGGTGCTGTTATTGAAGCCTCTAGCTGTTATGTCCAGAAAACAAGTGTACACTTTGATTTTTCCTCTGAGGTGTGGTTTTCAAAGATAAATCCTTTCCCCCATGAATGTCACTATGGTGTCTCAGCATGGTGGGACATTGCTGCAGAGTAGATCCTTCCAATTTCTGTCTCCAGATCAATTGTGACTTGAAGGAGAAGCTTTAACAGGTGGATTTGGGAGGAAGACTTGTTTCCAGTGTTGTACATGTTCTGCTCAGTGTCTCTTTTCATAGCCTGGTTATCCTGGGCTGTCAGCTCCATGGGTCACTGACTCGTTTACCCTCTGCTCCTGGCACAGTGAGGCCCTTTCTTTTCAAGGTCTCTGGGTGCTACTGCAGTACAAATATTTAATGATAAAACATGCTTATCTCCCGCCAAAAATCTGGCAGCATCCTTATCAAGATATTATTAAATTGTCAGTTCAACCATATGCCGAGCGTTTTAGGCGAACAAATGTTCACACTGGCTCTCGTGCAGTACGTGAAGGCTCTAGAGAGAGACAGGTGGCCGTGTTTACACCATTGAGTACTACCCAGTTCTTACAAACAGAAAGTTGCATTGAGTGCCTCTTGCTTTATAGCAGATTAAAAATTTATGGACTTGATATGCTTGAGACCGTGTTAATTTGATTACACTTAAAACATTTAGTGTATGTTGGCGGAACCTACATAGTTTGCATATTAAAGATGTGTCTGCATTGGCCACAACAAAGAAATGGGCAAAGTAAATTCATCAGACCCTCCCCACACCCTGCCCCATCCCACAAAAAAAAATCCCTAGCAATAAAAGCATGGTCTAAAATTTATCAGTATTTTTCTTTCTGAGTAGTAGAAAAATGTCTTCATCAATAAATTCCATTACCTCTAGTAATTGCCATTGATAAAGACTCAGGAAAATCCTGGTGCTTTTTTAGACATTCTTTTTTGTTTTTTCATCCTCTTTCTCCAGATGACAAAACTTATTATTGCACCTTGGCTCTTGGAAGACATGAGCTTTAAGATCCACCAAGTAGTTGTCAACCTTTTCATTTTATCTTCAGTTTCTCTCTTTTATATGAGTGAAAAGTAAGGATGTTGGTCTGTCAACTGTACTAGCATTTTTTTCCCACACTTTTATTCTTGGAAGGTAGCCTGTCTGGCAAAAAAGCAAAATAGTCTGATTTTTGTGAACATGTTTGGAATTTTCTTTCAGAAATCTGTAGTAATGCTGCACAGTCTTAGCTGTGGTTCATCAAAATGATATATGGATTAATTTTACTGTTGAAATTTATTTTTTTCTATCCTATGGTCTTGTTTTAAAAATAAATTAATAAATTAATCTATTGTGAAACCTGACTACTATTTTGGGGTACTGCTACAGCTTGTGGCATTCCATTCTCCTTTCTTTTTTTCCTCCCCCTCCCTCCCCCCCCCCCTTTTTTTTTTCTTTTTTGGAAGGATAGACTTTGTACCAAACTTCCATCATTATAAATGAGAGAAGAGGGATATGATACTTCTTCTCTCTTGTCTTTATTTGTTGATGGCATTTGAATGCATCGGGAGGTAATGAGCTGAAAATGAATTAAAATTTATACTGAACATTTTCTTCAGAAAAAAAATGTTTTTAGAATGCTTGATGCAAATTAATTTGAAGAAAGTTGTTGAGTTGTCTTTCTTGATGGATATTACTTTGTAATAATCCTGCTTTTTCTGCCTGTGTAATTTCTTCAGGAGAGAAAATTTCTCATGCCAAAAAAAAAGTTTAGAAGTGTAAACATCAAGATTATTAATACTTGCAATCTTTGCTACAGTTTTAGGTGACCTTTCCTTACTTAAAGGACTAGTTGCTTTGCCAATGACTTAGTTAGTTTATGACCTATGTATTATTTTCTCTGTGCTCTTTTTTTTTTTTTTTTTGGCCAGAATGAGAGCCTCTGACCATAAAGCTGTTCTGAATCTCCAAGTACCACAAACAATGTCACCCAGCCTCCAGATGCCTTCCAACATCCTCCTTGCAGGTTGAAGCTAGAAGGGCTGGACACCCCCATTGACAACACACCCCAGATCCTTGTGGGAATAGCCTTGTGGCTGATGGAGATCCCTTGCGGCATAGTGGGAGTGAGGGGAGCACCTGTTTTGAGCAGAGCTCCTCAGACGCGTGTTCTTGGCCGTCTGGGCCTGTTAAGGATGATTTAAACTTTATCCATACAGTAGCTGAAATACAACTTGTAGTCATTGCATCTGAACACTATTTTCCAAAGCAGAGAAACAGTAGTGTCTCTTTAACCCATCTGCCTTTATCTCTTTAACCCATCTGCCCTTCAAACTATCTTGTGTTCTAGGGAGAAGTCATTGTTTGATGACTATATTCTTATAAGAAATTCGATTGTCTCACCAAAACCTGCTCCAGAGCAGTGTAAACCAAGGCTGTGCTGGGCCAGCTCTCTTTCGAGGGGTGGATAGAGTACATTGGAGCAGCAGTGACATGGTTTTGGAAAGCTCGGACAGTGAGTGAGTCAGTGGTGAGTCAGTATCCAAGATGGTTTGGGAACATGAGGCCCCTTATAATCTTTCATTTAAGAATTTGAAAGTCTTGTGTGCTTTTCATAAAATACAGAGACTCTGGGCCAAGTTGTCAAAAGAGCAGAGAGGCAGCATGGTTCAAAGTGCTAAGACTGGGTATGTGGCCCTCCCTCACATGGCAGTGTAGAATCTCCAGGCTACATAAGAAGACCATCAATGGAGACAGGATAAGGAAGAGACTACAGAATTAGAACGTAGTTGAGGCAGGAATGTTTCTCTCGAAGATGGTCTAGTTCAGCTCCTTGCCCATAACTGGATCTGCTAGGCCTGTGCTCAGGACCAGATCCAGCTGGGTTTTGAATATGTCCAACGGTAGACACTCCACAGCCTCTCTGGGCAACTTGTAGCTCTGTTTAATCACCATCACAGTAAAGGTAGTTTTTTTCTTAAAACAGGGAAATGGTGATTCGCTAGGGAAAAGGGGCGATAGTGCCAGAGACCTAATGAGGTGCTGTTATGACAGCTTTCTATTTTGCTAAAAGATCTGAAGCACATTTCAAAGAAATTGGAAATTACAGTTGACAAGCCAGAAGCTGTTCTGTGCTTGCACTGTGCCTCTTACTATGAGAAAAGCACCATGCTTGTGTCCATTCCCAGTGTGATTGCAGAGTTGATACCCCATATCCCTAACTGGGCCATGCCACATCCTGCCTAACCAACTACCTCCTCTCCCTCCCCTGTCTGTCACATCTGATCTGAGTGTCTCATTTTCACTTTCAGGGCCCCATTAAACCTACTGTTGTTTTCCCTTTAATTTTTACTCACTCCTGTGATGTTCACAACAGCTTCTAGTTCACCTGCAGTATATGTCTCCATTGCCTTGAAGCACCTGTAAAAAACCTGTTCTTATGATCCCTTGTTGGAGAGAAACTTTCTTCTAAACTGCTTCATTATTCTTATTCAAAAGTCTAATTCAACTCTGCAGTATTTTAAACACCTCAGTGACAGGCTGGACTGCTTGTGTGCTCATGCTGCTGCCTTGCAGATGCATCTTTCCTCATCAGCTCAGCGTTATACTGCTCCTGTATCTCTGGTTGTTTGTTGGTGTATTCTCCTATCTCAGGTTGCAGCATCCTGACTGAGAGACTGCTGTTCTTCCTCCTCTGCAGAAGGACTGGTAGAATGGGATGCAATCCCGGTGTTGATGGGATAATCCATAACAAGGAAAATTATGGTGGATCTGTGATATGGAGATCTGATCTGTCAGGTGAACTTGGATAAACAGCTCCCTTTTGGAGGAAGTCTTGTGGTCCAAAGGGTACAGTCAGGTTTAAGTACAAAAGTGAAAACATACAAAAGGGGACAGGAGAAAAATCTGAAGTAGTCTTGTAAGTTGACCTCTGTTAGATGAAGAAGTCTGAACTCTTTAAACAACCTGGCCTTGGTTTGTATGGGAGTGGAAGGGTTGTGGGGTGATTTATTTTTTGCGAAGCTGTTCTGCATCAGTTTAGGCAGAGTTATCAAGGTTATTGAGGAAGATCAGCCAGGTGAAGCTCACAGAAAATAAAATAAAGCAAGTTTGGTTGCCAGGAATTTTAGCATAACTCCTTGTGTCTCTACTCCAGTGTACTCCATCCCTGGCTTTTGGACAATACACTGCCAAATCATCATTTTGCTTGTGATGGCAAGAAGCTGCCAGGGTTTGGGTTGGAGAAAGGAAGAAGTAATGTAGTTGCTTATGGGTTGATGTGGTCCTGTTGGCTTTGGTGACATGACCAGCTGACTTTGGGCACCATTGTTGTTACCCTGTCTTGTCTGTGGTTGTGTTTGTAGTGCAAAGCACCCACCAGTTGGCAAGATTAGGTGGCTATGAGTCCAGTGACTGCTGTAATAAAGTTTCTAGAAGATGCTTTTTCACCCTTTTGAGAGGTGTAATATAGGTAACATCACTACATAGAAAAAAGTGAGAGGTCTTGTTGCATTAATATAGAAAATCAGTGTTTCTCTCTTCCTTCTTATAATGTGTCATCTATCTGTGACCTAAAGCAGAAGTGTGTTCTTGCCATAACTGAGATACTATGGAAGTAAATGACACTGAAGTTAAATTAATCAATTTAAAAATAAGGTGATCTTTATAGCTGGATGCAGAAAGATGTCTCATCACAGCTGTGCTTAAGGGTTTTACTAGCAGTAAATCAAACTTCAGGATACATTAGTAGTCATAGGGACACAGCAACAGTTAAATATTGGCTTTGAATATCTGAGCCCTTTTTTTAAGGGTTGCTCTATATGATGGAATAACTGAACCAAGGGTTAGTACTGCCTTATTTTTTACTTACTGTTACACTGATGGCTCTGAAATCCTAGTTCTAATGTACCTAGTATTTTTAAAAGGCTGGAATTTCTAAGAACTGTATTTGCTCCTGTTATATTTTTGTTCTTATTGCAATGTCCAGATGCAAAATTGAAAAAGGTGGTAGAGGGTGATTCTTCTGCTATTAGAAGCTCAGCATGTAGGAGCTCACTTGCTTGTCTTCCACCACTCAATGGACAGTAGGTTTCAGTAAGAGTGTGAGACTGTCTGTGTCCTCCTACAGCTGGTATTTGCATTCACCTGCATGCTTCAGGGGTCTGTCTTCTGCCTTTCCTTGTACTGGAGAAAGTCACCCTCAGTTTGCCAGTTTTTAACCTCATCTAGTTTTGCTGAGCTTTGGCCCCAGGTGAGATAGGAAGGGAGCAATATGCAGTGAGGTCTGACTTGATGATGTTGCTGTCTCTCCTCTTTAGCAGGAAATCTTTTTCCCACTTCCCTTGAAACCTAGAGCTCCTGAAGCAGAGTTTGTATTTCTGTGGGGTCCAGCTGAACTGCAGACTTGTAATTTGATTATATTTTGACACTGAATGGCCTTTATCATGCTTCTCTTCTAAAGAAAAAAATACCAGACAGTGTTATGTTTATCACTAATCTTTGAGTCCCATTGGTCTTTGTGCAAGTTTTCTTGTGCTTGTAGAGGTTGTTCCTTTATTCCTTATTTGAACTGTGCAGAGCTTCATCTTTTGTTTTGTTTTGGGTTTTTTTTGCATTTAACTTAAATTTTTAAGAAATAAAAGAGAATATCTTTAAAGACAAAAAAATTAACTGTGATAGAAAGTTTTGACTACTTTTGTTTGCCAAAACTTTGAATTGGCATATAACACTGCTTGTCCCAAGTGAGCAGGTCGTTTAATAGATCCAATGAACACTTATTGGGGTACAGTAACTATTTGTGACAGAATGCCTTGCTCTGATACACATGTATACAGGCATGTCTCTTGGCAGCAGTAGTCTCTATGGTCATCTGCAGGTTCTGCCCCAGGATTTTACCTGCTCAAAAAAATTTTCTATTGGATAAACATTAATACAAGCATTCTCATGTGTGTCTTTTTTTTAAGATAAATTTGCTATGAGGCTTAAATAAGTCTTAAATGTGTTGAAGCAACAGTAATGGCATATTACAATCCAACATGAGTAAATGTATTTGGTCAAAGTAAGACAAATATGATGGAGAGCCAGTTAAATGCTGGAAAGTGGTTGAATTTCTAAAGTCATCAGCTTGTTGGATTATTGTTGACTTTTGGGGGTTCAGAAAGTAAGCTTTGGTCTAATTGACATTTGAACTTATTATATATTGAGAATCGTGTAAACTCTACATTGCTGCTGTGGTAATATGAACAGCATTGATTTTTCTTGAAAACTCAGGATTATAAATTGTAAATTTACACTATATCATATGAATGACTGAACTTCGGTGTGTGACTTTGTAATTATTATAACCAAAAATATAGATATGTGTTGTATCTGCTGATGTTATGAGGTGCTGAGTTTGTTTTGTAGCCCTCTTATAATATTCCTTTGGGCTCTATTCACTACAACCAAGCTTTTAGTTAAAGTCCAGGTTTTTATGCTTAAGAAGTTTTGTTAACTTCATATATAGAGAGAGATGTGGAGGGGAAGAAAGGAAAGGAAGGACACTGTTTTCTTATGTGCACCAGACTGTAATGCTTTTTGTTATCATGAAATGTCATTATCCCATTCTTGTTTCACTTCTCCTTCCCCCATATCCATATTACATTTTTTAAAGTCTTTTATGCAAAGTACGTCAAACCAGTTGTTTAGTCATCTTAACGGAAAAGTTTGGTCTCAGATGAGTGCCAATTTCATAAAATTTGTATTAGCGTTTTCATCTCAGGCTAGAACTGTTAATGTGCCCCTGTCTCCTACCGAACATCACTGGCTTTGCATTGCCTTTATGAACAGTATTTGTATATATGAAGTTGGCCATTGATAAGGAAGACAAGCTAGTGATGAAAAGTTTGTTGAAGGCTCAAGATTCTAGGGATCAGAAATATGTTCACTAAATATGTCTTCTGAATCTCAGATCCATTTTCTTACTCTTGTTTCAAAATACCCTGGAATTCCCTGTTGAGTCAGTAGCTATTGACAGTAAAAAACAAAAAAAAACCCTAGTAAACATGGTTGTCTGGCTGAGTAAGGCTCTCAAAACCAAACAAAGCTTTGAAAGCAGCGCGTCTCAAATCCCAGGAATTGTTTAAAAAAGGTCAGTACTGTCCAGTGAATTTAGCTTCTGATTCCACTTATAAGAAGGGAGATGGAGAAATAACCTGCATGTTTTAAATTTCTCCATCCCTGTTTATAAGAGTAGTCTCAGACATCTGTTTCTGCTGTGGTTCAGTCATGCTCTGGTGCTCCCCCCACCGAAGCATGGCATGTGTCTGTGCCTCAGTTCACATGGTGCCTGTCCTGGTGCTTTGGGGAGAGTGAGTGTTGTGGAGATCCTCTGAGCTCTGCCTTGGCAGGCTGAGAGACCTGACCAGCATTCCGACATTCCAGCTGCAGACAGAAATGTTCCTGGCCCTGCCTGATAGGATGATCCATCTCTGGCTGCAGCTCAGACCCCTGTAGATGGTGGCCCTAAATTTTGGGGCTGCCTCGATATTCAGGTTTGAGTTCATTGGCAGTGAAATGGCTGACCACCCCATAGTGTGACATTTGCTGTGTTACAGAGCCAGGATGTCGGATTTGGTTGCGTTTCCCCAGTCGTGTGTGTTTAGCTGAAGTTCAGACCTCAGAAGCTTGTGGTTAGCAAGTGTCTCATGTGTGGCAAGGGTGGGACCCTGGGGAGGGACTGCAGTACCCTGCAAAGTGAACATCCAGTTTTGTTTGAATTTAACTCTTATTTTTGGAACCATGGGTGACTTATTCTTGGAACCCCATTTTTCAGAAACCTATCTGCATGCAACATTGCCAGGATTTATGGTACAAATATTTTGTCATTTGCTCTTGAGACAATCTGTTGTTTCAGTCCTGGATGAAGTTTTGTAATATGTTGCTTGAGATATCATGGAAAAATATCTCAGTGGTGGTGTAATCTTGTAGGTGAAAACACAAGGTTAGAAATTTTTTTTTTTTTTGAAAAATTGACTATTCAGTTTTATCAATGCATAAATATATACTTAAAAAACCCAAACCAAACAAACCCCAAGAAATTAGTGCACCTATTTTTTTCTGTCTCTGAAGCAACTGAGTTAGAAGTGAGCCAGCTTTTTTTTTTCCAAGAAATACTTGGATTCTCACATTTGGTGCTCATTTGGCTACATCCTTTCTCACCTATTTCACATGCTCAGAGCATTCATTATGCCAGGAGGCCTGATTGTTTTCATATGATTTTTTCCTCTAGCAACAGAACTCATTCTCTTTGCTAGTACCTCCCTTGGTGTATGTAGAAAATGCTGTCTTTGCTAGACAGTGATGTAGCGGAAGAGTTGTGAGAAGTTTTAGAAGAGTTTCAGAAGTTGGAGATCTAAACAGAGTTTTAGAAGGTGGAGATTTAAAACAAAGGTTTGATCTTTACTTTGGAATGACAATTCTTTATCAGATTTGTATGATGCTGCGCAAGTCTCTCCATGCATACAGAGACAGAAGGTACTGCTGTTTTTATTAAAATAGCACATCGAAGTATGCTACAAATAATTTTCTCAGGGTATCTAGTCTGAATCATAGAATGGTTTGGGTTGGAAGGGACTTTAAAGATCATCTAGTTCCTACCACCTGCCACCATGGGCAGGGACACCTTTCACTAGATGAGGTTGCTCAGAGTTCCATCCAGCCTGGCCTTGAATACTTCCAGGGATGGGGCATCCACAACTTCTCTGGGTAACCTGTTCCAGAGCCTCTCCACCTTCACAGTAAAGAATTTTTTTCTAATATCTAATCTAAATCTACTTTCATTCCGTTTGAAGCCATTCCCCCTTATCCTGTCAATACACGCCCTTGTAAATATTCGCTCTCCATCTTTCTCGTAGGTTTCCTTGAATAATGAGTCTTACAACTAACAATATTGCATTGTTAGTGTTGGCTCTTCTGGTGTTGCCAACAATATGATCCCGCCTTGGGTGATCATGTAGGGGGCACAGGAGGATATTGTAGGCTGGTTAATCATGCTAGCACCATGAGTACCCACATCAAAGGGGTAACTCCTATAATTCTGTTTATTGGAATGACTTTTTTTCTTATTTTTCAATCACTGAATGTTTGAATTATCCTTCTCTTTTTCTTCCAACACCCATAAATGAAATGGAAAAGTTCCCTCATAAGGAGGATGTCAGGAGAGGTTTTTTTGTCACTGAAGGGGAAAGAAAGTGGAATAAATACACTTGCCTTGGTTGATACTGGAGTGTATATGTTTACCTGTTCTCATGGCTCTCCTGCTTTATTGGCAGTCTCGGCAAAGTTAAATCCCCAATCTAACAAATTGTTTAAGATTTCAAATGAATGGAAAACAAAAAACCCTCAGTTTTCCAGAATATCCTTCTGCAGGTAAATCTCATGAACCTTGCAGACAAGCTGATCCAAAACCTCGGGAAACAGCTCCAATATGCTATGGAAGAAAACTCATATAAGAGTTAGGTCAGTTTTATGCATCTGGGAAAGCTGTGGTAGATGAAGTTTCTAACTGTAAAGAGAGAATGATCTCCTTCCACTCCATAACTGGAGCATGATTCGAGTGGTTGCCAGGTTTTTTTTTTCAGAATAAGCATTGTAGGTGGTGGCTGATACTAAAGGTGTGCTAAGAAAAGCTCCTTTCCGTGATGGGCGACTTCAAGTTTGAGAAAGCTTAGCATACTCGCAAAATTAATGCAGAATCCTTATGAGTATTGCTCCTTTCAATACTTGCCCCTCTTCCCATTGCTATAGCTGAACTGAGGAGCAGGCAAGAGGTTCCCCTTCCTCAGTCATTGCCAAGCAATTCTTTCTCCTACTGCTTTGCTTCCTCTTGTTTTGCTCTCTGGATACCTTGCATCTGGCAAGCTTTCAAGGGCTGGTAGCTCCTTCTTGCAGGAGAGGTGGGCAGGTCTGACAGCACGTAGCTTTGTCGATGTACTTGACTTTCACTTGTCTTCTCCCTGCAAAATAAATAAATAATTGACGTGTGAAGGGGAAAAGCGTGGGAGGAAAAATGTCAGGAAATTCAAAGGTGAAGCTATTTCCTCCCTCAGTAATATTTTTCTTCTACGTGTTTTTTCTTCTCTTCAAACAATGGGGTGAGTTAAGAATTGATTCAAACTATCAGCCTTGCCATTGTTTATTTAAATCCTTTCATGTGTGTGACGGACCTCAGGAAAAACCCACACTTCCATTGTGAGTCCTCTGGACAGCCTCTCTGTAGTATGGTGCCAGTACAACAGGGCTTCAGTCTCCTTTGTGTTCCTGAGTGCCAATGATTTAATATTAATGGTGAAGCATATAATGTGTGTGGTTTAAAGGTGTAAGCTGTGAAATTTGATAGGTCATGAAAGGCCTAATTTTTTTAAAAAAAGCAAAAATATAGCCCACATACTCAGAATAAGGATTTTAGGTGTTAATTACTTCAGGGTAAGGTGTTTTTAAGGTTCTTCTGTGTGTTCACATGCGTACACACTTCCATTTGGGGGACGAGGTGTTTTGCTGAAGCAGGTGAAAGTCAGTTCTGTAGTATAAAACAGGAAGCAGATGGGTACTAATTAAAGCCTTGTTGATGATAAAAGGGTGACTGAGCTTTTGAAGCAGCTGCTTTCCTTATTTTATATATAGCCAGTGCGTACTTTATATAAGAGCCGGCCTCCCCACACTTCATTGTTTTCCTGAAGCCAGAGGAAATGCGTGTGCATGTGCGTGCGTGCTGCTGTGGCTGAGGGATGTCGCTTGCAGTGCTCGCTGTTTGCTTCCTTCTCTGCCCTAGAGAAAATGATGCTTTCCAAATGTCTGACAAAGGTGCCAGGCACCTTTTTGTCTCTCTCCTCTTCTACTTCCGCCTTTCCACATTCAAGGTGGCAGGAGTGTCTGTTTGCAGTGATGCTGTAGATAAGAGAGGGCAACTTACTGTGTGTCACAGATTTTTGTGTCTCCAACCATTGGGGGGAGCTGCGTTTGGGAGGGAAAGCTATTCTTCATGGCTTCTTGTTATTGGTCTATTACACTTTCGGAAAGTGATTAAGAGAATCAACAACCAAAATACCAGTGAGGGTGTCAGCCTCTTCTATGTGTGTGGCTTTCCATTGTCATTATGGTCTTTAATCTTCACAGGTACTCTTTATACTTCCTTTACTGCCTTTTCTCTTACCTTGGGGCTCATAGAATGGATAATAAACTCATCTTCAAAAAAAAAAAAAAAAGAGAAGAAGGAAACAACCAGGAGGTTTAAGTGTAATGTAGGCAAAAGAAAAACAGCACCAAAGCAGGACTGTCATAGAATTGTAGAATATCTTGGCTTGGAAAGGACCTTAATGATCATTTAGTTTCAACAACTCTTAACTATTATCTAGTTCTAACCACCCTGCCACAGGCAGAGATTCCACCCACCAGATCTGGTTGCCCCGTCCAAAGTGCATCCCAAGGCACCATCCAAAGTGGCCTTGAATACTTCCAGGGATGAGGCATCCACAGTTTCTCTGTGCAACCTGTTCTAAAGCCTTACTTCTTACAGAACTTCCTCATAACATCTAATTTCAATCTCTTCTCTTTTAGTTTAAAACTGTTTCCCTTTGTCTTACCACTATCTGCCTGTGTAAAATGCCACTCTCCACCTTTTTTGTAAGCTCCCTCTAAGTAGTGAAAGGCTGCAATGAGGCCTTCCTGGAGCCTTCTCTAACTAACAATGTTAATTTTAGTATTTTAATGCCGTCAATAGAAAAACATGTTTGGGGCATGGAGAAATAAATTGTAAGTTACTATTGACTTAAGTAGGATAAGTTTTGTCTGTATATTGAATCATTGAAACCTGCTTACTGACAGCTTTTGCTGCTGGGAATTGGTGTGGAGGTATTAGTTCTTTCACTGAAGACAGTGCCAGTGTCCTGGTGTCGGGGATGTCATCATTCCAGTAGAAATAAGCTAAGTTTTGTGTTGGCAGAAGGAGAAAGAGGAGGAAAATTTTGGTCAGTGACAGGCTTGAGTCCAGTAACATGCAGATTCAGGGGATGGTAGCTGAGGTGTGGAGAAGTGTCTTCTTTATGGGGAAACTCATTGCACTGGTCACGTTTCTTAGTGGGTGGTGTGTAGAAATCAGAATTGTGTTTGGCTGAAGCTCTCATAGGGGTGCTGTCTGGTTGTCTATTTGAAGCAGGAGCTTTCCTCTTTTGAAGCTGCTGCTGAGGTTGCAGGTTCCTGATTTTATTTGAAGCAGAAACAGCTTAGCTTGAGTTGCAGACCCCCTACCAGAGGACAGGTGCTCCTACCACCCTGTAAGCCTGTGACTGCTTCAGAGGAGCCGAACAGCCCAAATTGTTCAGGGAATAGTGCCTAGTTCGGGAGTTGATATTCCTTCCTTCACTGTCACTGAATAACTGGTATCTGCTGTGGCACATGGAGCAGCTCTGATGAAACTGCTGTGCTGTAAGACCCATGGTCCTTAAAACCTTCTCTGTTAATGCTGTTAGTGGGGGTTATTCCTATCACACCTTTTCACTCTTTTGGGAAGACAACCACAAACTGGTAGAGTTTCTTAAACTGCAACCTCCTCTTATTTGGTCCCTGCATGTGAGGAGCTGAAAGGTTTTTCCATAGGCATGATCCCAACAGCCTCTTGGCCCTCGTCACAGGAATAAGAGGAGGCAGCCAAAGACTGCCTCTTTCCCTGTACTTTGATAACATTGCTGATGGATTTCTGGATGTCTCCTACTGATCTGTGTGCTTCTTCACTACTGCATCTCTCCCTGACTACTGGCAGCTGAAAGGAGAACCACCTGGTCCCACAGTGCATGGAAGAATGGCAGTGTCGCCTTCTCCACTGGAGAATGTGTCTCTTGAAGTGTTTTTTTTACTCTGGAATCTTCTGAGTTGTCTGTATTTCTGGTTATGGGCTCAGTGAGTTGTGCTGCATCACCACTACAATCAAAACTATTTGCTGGAGTTGACCTGGTTAACCTGGTTTGGGGGAGCTTTCCTTCAGGCACAGACTGCAGGGTTCTGTTAAATGTTCTGGTTTTTACAATCCTTCAGTGTTTGTCAAGAAGCTGTTGCTATTTGAGTGTACTTTGACACCGTACTTGTGTTAATCTTCTTTGGCCTTATCTTTAAGTCAGCCTTTTGACAAAGTCTGGGGGCCAGGTTTACTCTTAGATGGTTCTTGCTCTTTTTCTAGAGTCAGCAACTTAAAATTGTCTGTTTTCTTCCTGTGGTGCACGTGTTTTTAAGCCAGGATTACAGGAAAGCCAGTGCAAACAGAAAGAGGACATTTGACTGCCACTACCTCCCCTGGCTGCCTTCTGAAGGATTTTAAAAGGATTTTGGAGCCCCTAAAAGAATGTGGGCTACAAGCTGAGAACAGCTACAATAGAAAGGATGTGATAATGTCAATAGACTTGATTAAAAAATTAGAAATTCGTATGGTTAGGGCTATTTGAGAAGTGGGGAGCCTCTGTGACAGTGTAGAAGAGTCATGCAAATCGATGCAAAAGTTGTGGTGTGCCTTTAGCTCTGCCAGGAAGCAAACGCCTTGTCACTGCTACTCTCTGGCAAGTTCTTTCACAGGCCTTTAAATCTGCCTTAAACATGTTTCTGTGGTGTTTATTAGCCAACCATACTGCACATAAATCACTGCAGCTGGGGGATTTGTACAAATCACAGGCTTCTCTTCAATTCCCCTTAGAAGTGAATGTGTACCTTAATGTTTCGGTTGATTACGCTCAGTCTGGAATGTTTTCACATTTAAAAACTTAACACAAAACTAGACAGAAATAGGTGAGAATTGCAAAAACCATAAATTAATCTTTTCAGTTTAAAATATAACATTTTTTTAAAAATAGCTGTAGAACAGAGTTTTGTATGTTTTCTTGTAAAAAATTACTCAGCTACTACTCTCTTTCAGTCAGACATATTGAATGTATATGTGTGTGTGGGATGGCTGCTGTTATGTAAACTTTGAGCAAGATAACTCTGTGTTTCCTTATCAGATGCCCCAGAAATGCCTGGCATTGAAGGAAGTAGGCAGCAGTGTGTGAGGGGTCCTTGAATAATTGACAGAATAGGAAAAAGGAGGACTGAGCCCACAACTGTTTTGCCAGTTTCCATTATTTGAGGAATTTTTGGTTTTAAGTGGTACATCCTGAACTTAGCTGATGACTTGGAGTTTCATTAAAAGGAGTGTCTAAGGGGTACTAAACTTTATTAAAATTGTAATTGATACCTAGATATCCTCAAGATACTAGATGCAGATTCCTTCAATCATTGCTCCAGAACTGTGTTTTGGAAGTACCTTTTTTAAAAAGTCAGTCTTGGGAGAAATGTTCTCATTTTCTTCATCTTCCTCTCCTTCCTAGGTAAATGAGGAATTCCTGAGATTTCTCTAACAAAGGGCAGATGGAAATCCCTCTTCATGAGAATTGAATGCTTGAAATAACATCCAAATTAAACCTATAGAAAAAAAATCCTTGAGAAATTATTGAAATGTAGTTCTGTAATTTCTGCTTTGTCACAGACACTGTTTGGTATGAATTGTGTGGCGTTTGGAATGATGTATCTTTTTTCTAATTCATAGGGCATATTCATAGGAGTTGCAATGGGTTTAGTAATCACATACACTGCAGACTGTGATCCTGATGAGCAGCAGGGGTGGCATGTAGTTCAAAGTCTCTTTTCTAACTCTGCCGTCGTGTCAGGGTGAATGTAGGCAAACAGTGCCTTGCTGGGGCTCTACATCGTCCAGCTGTGTTACCTGCAGTGCCTGGGTGCGTGTGAGCCGACTCCAGGAGAGTTTTGTTGGTTTTCCTATGATTTCAAAACCAACCTTCAGCAAATATGTTTACTTTATATTCTGCCCTCTTTTTTGATGTCTTGTTTCTTGCTCCTTTTTGTTTGTGTTTTGTTCTGAGCACGCTTGTGAGTCTGCATTTACAGGTTGCAAAACTGTAAAATTGTGAATTATCTTACTGTTGTAAGTCAGCAGTGGACAGGAAGAAAGTTGAAAATACTGAATAGGCAGCATATTGCTGCGTAGGCACTTAATGTTGTTACAGTGTGATATAAGTTAAAATACTGCTTATTTCCTCTTTGCTGTTCAAAACAACCTGGAGCATGTTATGACCAGGATCTAAACAATAACTGAAAAAGCAAAACCAAATATTTTAACAGAGAAAGGCATGGCCTGCCAAATACTCTGCGTAATTTATGACTACATGAATAATCAACAAACAAAATACTTTGAAAACACCTGACTTTCTGGGGGAAGACTTTAATTTCTTTTTAAAACCAAATGAAAATATGGAAACATTCCCTGCAATATCTTCAGAAATGAAAATAATAAAAAAATTAAGCAGGACTAGCAAGGGCTACAGTGTCTGCTGGAGTTTGCCAGCAGTTTAACAAATCTGTGGACATAAATCCTTAGATGTATCAATGACAAATTATTATAAAACTTCATAAACAAAATTGTCTAGATAAATAATATCAGAAAAGTTCTTCAGTAAACATACTTTCTTTTTTCTGTTTCATCCTTGTTTTTCCAGAGGCCTTTATGTGATCCACAGAATAAATAACTTCCTGTGTCTTGATAGCTATTGCAAATGACAGCTCCTACTGCTGACATTCCTGCTATTTTTAATCTGACGTAAATTTATGTCTGGTAATTTTTATTTTTTTATTTATTTTTTAAAATGAATGCCCATTCTGACCTGCTCAAGAAAAGAGCTTATTTATCTCTGGAGCTGTGCAGGGGGCTGTGGAGCTGTGCAAGAGGCTGTGTTGCTCCCCTCTCTGCATGTCTGCAGGAGGGAAAACTACTGCAGTACTTCAAAGAAGCAAAAGCTGTCAGAAGGAGACAAATACTGAGCAAGTCCCTGTAGAGTGTCTTAAGACTTCCTTGTTGCAGCCCTTTGAATTGATTAGGGCATTTTAGCTCCCTGTGTCAACTGTGTTTTTGCCATAGTGCTTTAATACGTATCTGGAGAAAACTGGAGGGGAGAAAGCTGGAGGGAAGCTCCTCCACCTTCCTCATCTTTGGACCAAAGCATGGGATGGATGGGAGGCCTATGGCAGGCTTTGTGATTGTGAAGTTAACTGTTGCAGTCCTTAAATCTGAATAATTAGGCCGGCAGGCTTGGTCTGCCCAGTTACACGTGGGATTTTCATTGAGTGGGGATGGAGTGATGATGGTGAAGTTTGCACCAAGTGAAGACTGTGACCTCCAGGAGAAGGGAGCCTAATCTGAAAGTTGATGAGAGCTTTTTGAGTTTGAGAAATTAGTGAAGAGGAGAGAAGGCTTTTCAAAAATACTGCTTTCTTTTCTGAACTGGTGAGAGTCATGGCCATGTCCTTCCTGAGACACCTGCTATTGCACCTGGCAATAGGCACTGTGCACCCAGAGCTTCCTTGTGTCGGGCTCTGTTCAGGGGAATCAGGAGAATGAATGAGATCTGATCTCCGAGCAGCTGTAGTGAGGCCAGTTTCCTTGCGTATGTCAAATGGAGAGAAATAATAATGAAGAGAGAGTAATTAAAGCTAGTTGTCAGGAGAAAACTAGCACCTAAAATGCCTAACAAAGCTCATTTTTGCATAACAGTGTCCCAGTCTGGAAGCTGTCTTATTTTGTGTCCAGCATGGTCCTGTACCTCTAGCAGCAGGTGTGTATGTAAAAGATTTCAAGCCACAATGATGTTGCTAATCTTCCTTTTTGTTGTCCTCATTGTAAAATTTTACTGCTTGAAAAAAAAAAAGGATGTTTGGGAATTGTGATGAGTCGTGGTCCACCAGAGCTCTCAGGCTTTACTCTGTTAATTCCATCCTTGTCATTAAAAACATGGCTTTTTCTTGTCCTTTTTACTTCTCTTGCTTGGGAAGGGGAAAAGCAAGTAATACAGAGCTGATGGTTTAAGTCAGTGTTGCCAGATGACATTCTATGGGAATGTGGACTTGCCAGTATATGGATTGTAAATAGTCCTTTGATTTAATAAGGGTCTGCTAAGTACAGAGCACAGCCTACAGTAGTGAGAGAATAGGAATGCTTCCAAAATGGGTGTGAGGGAAGAAACTGCCCTTTAGATTTCTCTCCTCTGTGTGCCCATCTTGCTCTGAAAAATAGTACTCTGCCTTTCGTAGCCTGCTGAAAGTTCTGTATGTGTCCAGGGTTAACTGTTCAGAGTTGGTGCTACATGTTTTGCAAGATTGGATGACTCTGGCTTTATAATACTGAACAGATTTCATAAAACCAGTGATGAGCGCCAGCATTTCTTGAAACTGCAGCCTGAAGAATGTCAGAGCAGAAGACACTGGCAGCATGAACACTGCAACTACCTATCAGGAGTCCTCTGAATCTTGAGAAAATCAACTAAAATCTCTTTAAGTAAACCACACCTTTTGAAAGAGGGTGTCTGCATCTGGCCAGACAGTGGAGGGGGGCGATGCATATTGGAATATAGCCAAAGACTATATTGAAGTTTGGATGAGGGTTTTTTGTTGGCATTGGAGTAGTAAATCATGTTACATAAAATCTGCCAGGCCATGGGAGCAAACTTGAATTGGAAAGTGCTCTCCCAAAGAGAGTGTGCTGGTGGTCTAACCCACTTCTGTGGTGGGGGAAAAGGAGTACCAAGGCAAACTGTGTTGAAAGAAGTGAGGAGAAACACAATACTTAGCCTGTGTGGTGCCTCTTTGGGATGTACTAAGAGGAGTAATTGAAAATATGTAATTGCTTCATGTAACTTTGGAGTAAAAAACAAATATAAAAACAACACAAAGAAAGTTTGACTTTGTAAGGCAGTATCCTCTACGTATTTGCAGATATGCAGAAGTTTAAAGAGAACTTAAATATGATCCTGTTTTAGGTATTTTAATAAAAACTTAAGAAATCTATTTTTTCCTGCTAATATTTTGTTAACAAGAAAATTATATTTTATTTTCTTTTTATGACTGAGGCAGATAAAGGATGAATTTTCTGGAGGAAAAATAAATAGTAAACCAGTGTTTTTTTACATCGGACTGTATTCACATACAAAAGAAACTAAAAGAAAGAGAAATGTTTGTCCCTTCTTTCCTCAGTTTCTCTTGGTTAGTGTGTTGACATCAGATATTTACAACGTAAGGTGAAATCCATACAGTTGTTATTTTTAAGCTGACACTGTCCCCTTACAAATGTGAAACCTAAGCATCTTAACCACTAGATGCAATAACTAGTTTCTAAAGATGCCCTAAACCAAACAAAAAATTCCACTTAACTCTGGTTTAGTTTTCCTTTTGTAGTCTTAGGGGCTATACTAAAATTTTGCTAGTCTATCCTTGCACTTGCTGTAGTCAAAGTAAAGATCAGATGCATAGTGTGATGTAGCATAAGATATTGTTCAGCCTGTAAATGAAAGGCTTTGCCCTTCTTTTTGCAAGACTTGCAGTTTCCTCAGGCCAGGGATTTCCTGTGGGGCACAGCTAACCCTGCTGCAAAGGAAGCTTGCTGCTTTCATTGACTTTTTGTTTCTGAAAAACTGGCATTCAATGACATCCATGTCCAGAGAATTTGAATCCTTTAGTCTTTTGGTTGCTAAAGGAAAAGACTCACTCTGCTAAGCTTATACAGGTGTAATAAGGAGATATATTTCCTTTTTTTTTTTTCCCCCCATCTATGCAAAAGCTCAGCCAACACAACTTTTTATATTATTGGATATGTACATCGCCTTTAGTACGTTGCTTTCTAAGGTAAGAAATACAGACAGGCTTAATGCCTTTGCTAAACATCTCTCTGCTGCCCTTGTCAGATGAGTGTGCATTGTAGGAGCTGTGGGTGCAGTGCAGGCACCCTTTGCTCTGATTGTGGAACCAGGACTGCAGAAGGGCAGCTGCTCCTTCCCTTTGACTCTAAGGAGAGGTCTATGATCAGGCAGTAGATGTTGTTGCAGGTCAAGTCCTCAAGCTCCTCCAGTGTTGGCTAGCCCATAGGCAGCACAGTGAATGGGCAAGTGTCATGGACTTAGTCCATGTCTCCAGCGCATCCTGCTCTGCTTTACCTGTCTCAATTTTAGCTTATTTTCAGCTGTTGTGGGTTGCACATTACTTGTCAATACATCAGGTCATGACAATCACTCCAACCCTTTAGGTTATCTGTGATTTTGTGAAAGCAAATAGTCTTAATCCATGAAAATGAAGAGATGTGTGGCTCCCTAGTCAAGTGTCTAACTGATATAAAACATTTAAGGCTAGGTGTGCTTGTACCTTTACAAGTGGCAAAGGATTGTCTAGGTCCTTTGGTCATTATGCAGGTAAAGCTTAGCATGTAAAGCTTATATGACTTCTCAGGCAGGGATCTTTGCAGTTGTTTTACTTACCCTTTTAAAGCTCTTGGAGTAATCATATCTGGGTGTGGTGGGTTTTTTTGTTTGTGGTATTTTATTTTATATTTTATTTTATTTTATTTTGTCCTTGGAAGTTTTCTGTGTGTCCACAAAGTCCAATGCAAAACATGAGCCCTATTTTCAGACTATGATGTTTTTCACCTCTGTGATTTGCATTGAGATCTTGGCCTATTTCTCACCTTATGCTTCTTATTGGTGAGAATGTGTTTCCAGTGCTCCTTTTAAGATGATCTGCTGGTCTAATTAGTGTTGATATATTTAGCATATATACACACTTGTACCTCTATGTTAGAGCTAATGAATNGCTAATGAATGTCAATAAAAGGCAGCTTAGTTTTAGAAAGAAAAAAAAAGGGGAGGGGGGAAACTGTCTATAAACAGTTCTGTAGTCTTTGTGATGAATTGGGTGTAGCAGTGAAGAGTGGAAGAGGTGAAACAGGCTGTCTGTTAAACAGGAAACGAGTTATTAACATTCTTTGTCCTACTGATCATAATTATTCCCACTGGCTGAAAAAAAAAATAAACACCCCTTAGTGTCATTTTACTATAGTCCCATAATAAAATTTTAAGCTATTAGTCATTCTGGCATTGTATGAATGACCTGCTACTTTATTACTCCAATTTTTTTTTTTTTAAATTTTAATAAACTTTTCTTATAATAGTGAATCGTGTTTTCCTTGAAATGACACACTTGTGGTTTGGATTCGAGGACAGCTTTCCCCTAAAACTGTTATGACTGCTGTGGTGCCTGCATTTCTCTGGAGTTGCATTTCTGGTCACTGCGTTAGAGCCCATGGTGAATAATTGTAAGAGGGCTACCTGCCTCTCATGAATCACATCAGCCTTCCTCATGGCTTACTGCCCTACAGATAATTCTAGTATTGTTAACCCCTTTGATGAGCACACTTTAGCAGTGGTGCATGGTGCTAATCTTGGCTGCACTGTCATTCATTCAGTCTGGCATTGCAGTAACTGCAGGTGTTCCCTTGCTTACCATTCTTGAACAAAAGATACAGTTTTTTGTACATGCAGTGGCCTATATTCTGTGGGACTGTTTAGAAAGACAATCATTTCCCCAGCCTCTGATGTTTTACTAATTGAATCCTTTGCCAGCTTTTCTGAGATAGCATCTGGGACTGCAGTCAGGTCACTCAGGTTATGCACACATCCTCCTTCTTTGCCGATTTTGTGTTACTGACATAATTGCATGGCTGCTTGTGAAGGCCAAAGTGAGAGTGCTTAAAGAGAGAGGAGAAGAGGCCCCAGTTATATAAGTATCCTGACTTTGCAACATTCCTCTTCAGTGAGGCCCTGTGTCACTAATGAACTTTGGAAATACTTCTTTGTCATAAGCAATTTTTGTGTATATACATATATGTGTTCCATATTTGTGGGAAACAGAACTGTTTATTGACAAATATGGAACCCTTATATTTGTCAAACACTTGTTTTCCATCTGTTGGAATAGAAAGCTTACAGCATCAGTTTTATAAAGGCAGTATTAGGACTTGTCTGGATCACCAAATATAGTTATTCCTATTAGGTTTGAATTTTTTCATCTGATAACCCTTATTTTCTACACTTCACAACTTTTAAAGTTGTGATAGATGAAGTTGATAAATGAGGCCATCCTGATGGCTATTTGCCTTTTTTTTTTTTTTAGTAACACTGCACTGCAGTCTTATTGTTGCCTTCCTTTCACACTTGAAAATGGATAGGTTTTAGACAAGCCTGTTGGCTGTCTTGTCTTCCCAGATGATTTTACCAGAGGGAAGAAGGTCCATCCAACAAACCTCATTTGAAAATCTTGTGATTTTCCTGTGCCTTTTTGTCTGTTGTTTTTCCTAATCAGTGTCACTTAGTTTCCTTGGTTTTGAAATCCTAGTGAATGTTTATATATTTGGTGCATATTGTTTTGATGATATACCTATATCGTGATCATAGAAATAAATGTAGTTATAAAACATAGTGTCAGCACTGATGTAAGAGATCATTAGCCTGATTGTGGCCCTGTCTCTCTCTTGAAGGTACAGAAAAGAGTAGTCATAAGAAGTTTTGGTTGGGGTTATCGTATGTGGAACACTATCTAGGTGTGTTCTTGCCCTGTGTGCATACCTCTTGTACTATGAACCTTGTTCATGGTTTTTGCATTCATTCTTTCTAAATGCCCATGGAGGGGAAGTAGTCAGGTGTTGCCATCTCATTAGAGAGGTCCAAACTGCCATTATGGAAAAGTGCTTTTTAGGAGTCCACCTAGTATGAGGAGGAGGATATCTGGGGATAGAATTGGGAATTACTCAAATACACATCAGTAAAGTTGCCAGTTCTGACATGTAAGTATGCATAGCCAGGTCTCTTAAACATTAATGTCTGGAGCTGGGCATGTATTTTCTGTTATTACATAACATACTCCGCAGGAGAAAACTTCAGTGATTGTGAAATCCTGTCCAGTCCCTGGTGCCATGTGTGGCAGCAGGATGCAATGTTGAGAATGGCCAAGCACCTTCAATGTTCAAAGTTTTTTAGTCTTTGACAGGTTTGAGAAGGAAGGATAGGATAGTATAAATCTGTGGACTTGAATGCCGAATGTAGAGGACTTAGGTTAATGCCACTGCCATGTGGTTACAGGAAGCCCCTCTCTGTGCAGGAGACATGTATAGCAACCATACAGTGATAACATGCAGTCTGTCCTGTTTTTGTACATTCATGCATGGAGTAAGGGGTGCCTTGCTGAAATCTTATCATATGAAACAATCTCCGTGTTTGGAGATGATGTTTCATGGGTAGCGGTCTGGGAAAGACTCTCACTATGCCACCATTTATAATGGAAAACACAAAGAAACAGTGCAAGGTCCCTCTAGTAATATGGAAGTATTTCTTCACATTTCCAGCTGATACTTCTTAACTGTATAACAGTGCAGGAGAAAATATGAAGTCAAACAAAAAGCATCCCCCGAAGAACAAAGGACCCAAAAAAGCATGACCTGTTTGGGAGGAAATCCTGCCCTTCCACCTTCATGCAGCTGCAGATGGCAAATTTCCAGCATCTTCTAAATACAACTCTTTGACCTGAGGCTAAATGTCATGCTTTCTGTATACTCTTACCAGACAACAGAGAAGGTTTCTCAGCTTTAATCAAAGAATGCCACAACTGGGTGGCAAAATTAGCTATTTCATTAGCCAAGTGTGTGTTTGTGTCAATGAACATTGTAGTATCGGGAACACTTCTGAGAGAGAAATTTGACTAAGGCTGGTTTATGAACATATTTTGTTCTGTCTGTTGACCAAGTGCTTTTGAGTAGTCAACAATACTCAAATACTCTGTGGGAAATCCAAGCTCCTTGTGCAGCATCTGCCCCTGAACTTCTTGTGTTTCATAGTCATTAGATAATACCAACAGGATTGCCTTACACCAGACTATTGTACCAAAGGAAATTCTGGTAGGTCTGGAGTTACCAATGTTCTCTTTCCTCCTCAGCCTCCTCACTCAGACCCTGCAAACTTGGCAACATGTTTGGAAACCACAACAAAATAGGTGCAGGCAGACCTGCCTGTTTTGCTAGGCATGGTCTAACTTAGCCTTGCATAGATGCTATGTGGTGCCACTTGCCATGGTTAGCCCCTGCTGCTGCTGTCTGGCTGCTAATGCTGAAAGAACTCTGAGCATGCGTGCTGGAGAACTTACTGTCCTTTGCACACTTCCCTAGGAGTTTTAATGACTTCTTTTTGGAGTGGTGCTTGCCACTGAGACTCCAAGAGGAGGATGATTTGAACATCTGGACCTGCTGTAGGGTTCCCATACAAATACCTAGAGATAGGTCTGATGTCTTCTGCAACAGCATATGGAAGTCCTGGGGTCTTCACTTCTCTGCTGAAAAGCTTTTGCTTTGGTGTGGTCTCCACAGGGAGATTCTACTGGTTCAGAATCCTGCTGTAAGCTGTCAGTAACAGCACATGCTAATACAGCTGGGTCATATGCCAACCACCACTGAGCACAGCCGACACCTCTCAGCAGTGATGATGATAGCTCCTTGTCTTTGACTTTCTCTCCTACCAGTCCTCAACTCTGACTTTTTCCCAAGCGTGTTGGTATTGCAGTATCCTCCAACTGTCAATTAAAATAAATAAATAAGCAGCCTCCCCTCTTCTTCAGAAGCAGTCTTGAGTATTGTGTTCCCTTAAAGTTTCTCTTCAACTTTCAAATCTGTTTCAGATATTATTTGAAGAGGTCTGAGAATTACAGTCAGGTATTTTGCCCTGTACTGTATTTGAAGTCATTTCAGCTGAGGGTAGAGCAAACCGACTGGCAACTTACATAGTTTATCCCCTTGGATAGGGTGTAGAAAGCAGTGGACTGCTGTGATGTCTTCTGAATGAAAACTTAGTGGGCAGTCATTAGACTGTTAATTTTAATAGAAATCCTTGATCTGTGTGTTATGGAAGCATTGTTGCTCCTATGGCTTCCCAGTTTGTTATGACTGCATCTGCCTCCAGAGGCAAACTCCTGCCTTTGTTACTAGTTACTTGTGAATCTCTTTCCAAGATGCCATGGAGTGCTTTATTGCAATGCTGTCAGCATATGCACCTTGATAACAAATCCACTTCTTTTTGTAGAGTATATTTACTGTTGCATTATTCCTCGCTCTCCCTTTTGGTGACTATCACAGCACTGTGGCTGAATGGGTTCTGCCTGTGCCCGTGAGTGAGAGTATGAAGGTGGGAGAGACCATGAGCACTCATAGGTGCTTTTACAGATTTTGAGTCTTGCAGTGTCCCAGATACTCACAGATTCATAGTTAGATCCTGCTTGGAGAGGTTTGCAGTGAGGTTAAAGAGGAGCTCTGCAGCAGGAGCTTTGCTCTGCTTCCCTTTCCTTTAGGTGCTCCAGGGAGCTGGGATGGAGGAAAGTTGGCCATCGTGACTGTATGGTCTCACTTCAGTAAGTACAATGTTTTCAAGTTTAACAAAGCAACGGAGCTTTTGGGTGTGTAGTAAAACACCAAAACAGTTTACTGAAAAAATAATTAAATACCTTAACTTCAATTGTGATAGGGATATAATTTTTGTCAGCTATAAGTTAAACTCAATTTGCATGTTTTAGTATTATTATCTTGTGTTTAAATGCAGTATTAGATATCAGTAGAGCTGTTGAAAGTGTTGGAAATGCAGCTGAATGATATAAATGTGTAGATTCAAAGGAATAATTTTCTTGGCTTCACAAGTGTTATTAGCTGGTATGGGCTCATCACATTGCATGTACCAGATACTGTTTTTGCATATTTAGAATCTTAAATCAGCAAGTAGCAATAAGCATATCCACAGTTTCTGGTCCAAATGCTGAAGTAAGGCATGAAGTAAGTTCACTTTGTCTCAGAGGTGGAAACTCAATCCCAGGAAGCAGTCCACAGGTGGCAGCAGCCCTGCTGCCATGCTGACCCAGGTTTTGGTAAAATTCCAGCATGATTATTCTCAGTGTGATCTGGCATGCATCGCCACTGTGCAGAGACCCGCCTCAAAATGCAGACACTTGCTTTTGGAGTCATTCAGGACAGGTTTTGGGAGGCTTTACTTCAAAGTCCAACTGAAAGCCATGACTGAAGGCATCTTGCAGCATGCCAGGGCTGGTGGTGCTGCCACATACCCCAGCCACTGACAGCCACGCCATTCCTCTGGCTGCCAAGATCCACTGCTGAAACTATACTTTTTTATCAGGTCATGTTTGCATCTGGCAAAGATTTGTAGACACAACATCATTAACAGCAGTGCATATTTTCACAAGATTTACCTCTTCAACACTTTTTCCAAGTTAGTAAATCATAACTTCTCTAATGTCCTGCTGGCTGCGTGAAAAACAGGAATTTATGTAACAAGCTCTGGGCCGCAAACCTTTTCCTGTTAGGAAAATTTTTTTTCATTGCTGGCAGAGTTAGGAGACAGCTCTGTTACTCAAAGAGCGACCTCAAATGTCCTCGGTACAATAATACCAGATTATAACATTTTTGATGACTAAGGAATAGCAGTGATTTCTTAAATATTTAACACTTGTGTTACAGAGAAGAGGGAGCTGAGCCTCATCATGGTGTTTTCCCTTCCCAATGTTTCTTGTGTTTGATATGCCTATTTTGATAGTAAACAGTGATCCTGAGCCAACTGGGTATGTTTACAAAATACAGTAAAAAAATGAACTGGCGCAGGAGGTTTTTTAATCAACAGCTGTGCAGAACAACTTTCTTGCGACATTTCTAGAGCTGGACTTGTGTCAACCAGGGATTCGGCTGTGGCCCTTGAATGAAAACAATGAGCTGCTCCAGACCAGCCTCACGAGGCTTCTCAGCCAGCCCCTGGGGCCACGGGCAAGACCAAAGATGAATTTTTGGGCTTATTCTCTCCATGTGTTAGCTGCACCTGGTGCAAATAAAATTACAAGGCCTTCCCTAACACCTTGTCGCAGGATTGAGGATGATATTTGAATTGCAGAGTTACCTGCAGTGAAGAGAATCAATCCTACTTTATAGTTTGTAGGAGAATGGCTTCCTTTGAAAACTGAGTAAGGAAATGCTCAAATCGTAGTGTTGTCATGGAGTCATAGAATGGTTTGGGTTGAAAGGGACCTTAAAGATCATCTAGTTTCAAATCCTCTTGCCATGGGCAGGGACACCTTCCACTAGACTAGGTTGCTGCAAGCCCCATCCAGCCTGGCCTTGAACACTGTCAGGGATGGGGCATTGTTGCTGACGTTTCTTTAACTGGGATAATTTGTTAAAGATGGTTCTTTGGAGGAGAGGTTGGAAAGGCTTCTGAGTTTAAGTACATGTATTGACTTGTCGCTGTGCTGGTTAAACAGCCAGCTGCCTTGAGTCCGTGCTCTGCCATCACCTGCTGTCAGAAGGTGTCTTGTGCCCCTCTTCGGGGTGAAGCTGCACTTTGAGGTGGAGCTGTCTCCTATGTCTGGGTAGTCTCAAGACACTGGTGCCTGTTAGGTGTTGCAGGATTGTAACACCTCCTTGCTGCCCTCATCTACTGAAGGTTTCCTTTTTGACCCCAGAGTAACCACTTCTGTTTAGCTCTGCAGGTGGCCAGTCCTGCTTTGGCTTGTTGGCTTTCCGTGGCCCAAAACATGTCATGGCTCTTGCAGGGATTTTGAGCCTGTTGTCTCCGATTTGAGCCAGCACCCATAAGATGACTCTTTTCACCCAGCATGCTTACATAAGGTCTTTGCTCCTTTTTTCTGTCAGCCAGATGTACGGGCAATGAGGAAAGATGTACATCTTTGAGAAAGCAGATGTAGAGAAGTGAAGGGGAAGGAAGATGTTTCTGAAGATGATACTGTCACAGGCAGCACTGTGGTCCGGGAAATTCAGCAAAAGTAGCCAGAGACGAGAGCAATGGCTGTGTTCCTTGTCCTTTGATTTGTCTCACAAGGCATACGAAGGTTCATGAGCTCTATCATTCTCATGGTTTGGTGCTCTGGTGGGTATCAGGTTAAAAACTGAAGAGAACATAGATGGGAGTTAAAAGGTAGGAAAACAGGAAATACAGAATAGGGTGTTTGTGGGTCTGATAGCCATTTAGTGTTTCGAAATAATTGGTCTACTGGCTTTTTTGTCAAGATCAACCTTGCTTTCTAGAAACAGTCTTTCTATTTTGGCTCCACCAAAAGTTTCTTTAGACAAGTTGCTAAAAATTACTATGAATGGAAGGCAGATAGTCATTGGTTTCTCTGCCATTGAGGTCTAATTTCTGGTTTACACACTTGACCTGTTGTTTTGTGGTTCCTTCCTACTCATTCTTCATGAAATGCAGTCCTAGTGCAGACCATCTAGATGGATCTCCATATAGACCATGCTGCTGTACCATCCTTCTACCAATATGTATGGCTGCCTGTTTCAGCACTCTGGTAACTTGTGGCCTTTTGTTAGCAATTGTGTAAAGATATAGGAAAGCTTTTCTGTTGATACAATGTTTTTTACATGTACTCAGCAGAAAATTTTGTGAGGAAAAATATGTTTATCTACAGCTTGGTAATGCAGAGATTAGTCTCTTATTAACAGGTCAACCTGTGGGCTTCCATTTTGGATTTTTTTTAATTCTTTTTTGTATTTAAGAACAAAATATTAAACATTACTTATGGCTGAGGAGGCAAAAAAGCTCCAGTGCCTCTGGTCATTCATGGCACAAGATATCTGGTGCTCTCAACTATGAGAATAGTCAATTTTGCATATTTAAAATGCTGATTTTGAAAGAGAAAGATAATTTTAAGACTGGGGTTTTCATTGCAATTTTGTCTATGCTGTTCGTATTCCTTCCTCTCTTATGATTTCTTAGGCAAATTAAGATCTTTATTTATAAAAATTAGAACTTGATCCTCAACTTGTTTTCTAACTGTATTTTCTCATATAACACAAGTAATAGAAACCTCATGAGTGCTCAGTGGCAATAGTCACAGTTTGTGTGTTGCATGTTTGCAGGATTTTGGGATGTGCAGGATGAGAGTTCATTATAAGGACAATAGAACAGAATCCAGCATTCCTGAACTTTGTGTAAAATAATAATAATAAAAAAAATCCATAAATGCAGTCAGGTTGAAATATTCAGAGTGAAGCTGATAATGAGATCATCAGTCATCTTCTTGGTCTTCTGGTTTATTTTGTCTCCTTTATGAGGATTTTTTATTTCAGAACAGTTCCTTCAGTGTTTTATATAAGTTTTTATAATGTCAGATGTGATCGGGTGAGATGAGAGACAAATTGACATGATGACTCTTTGCAACCTTGTTTCAGACAGTTCAGGATGGCGAGCTGATAAAAGATGTTTCCAGACTGGCATGTTTTCTTATTTTATGATTACCCCTGTGTTTCTAGCAAAATGAGGGTATGCTTACAAAAGCAAATATTAGTATGCCATAAAAGATGCATGATTTCTCTATTTCTTACATGTTATTGTATTTTTCAGAATTCAATCCGTCACAACCTGTCTCTGCACAGCAAGTTCATCAGAGTGCAGAATGAGGGAACAGGGAAGAGCTCCTGGTGGATGCTCAATCCTGAAGGAGGAAAGAGTGGCAAGTCTCCTAGGAGGCGAGCAGCATCCATGGATAACAACAGCAAATTTGCCAAAAGCAGAGGCAGAGCTGCCAAGAAAAAAGCAGCCCTTCAGTCTGGTCAAGAGGGAAATGGTGACAGCCCTGGATCACAGTTCTCAAAGTGGCCTGCTAGTCCCAGCTCTCACAGTAACGATGACTTTGATAGTTGGAGTACATTTCGACCTAGAACTAGCTCTAATGCTAGTACAATTAGCGGAAGACTTTCTCCTATTTTGCCGGAGCAAGATGATCTTGGAGATGGGGATGTGCATTCTGTTGTATACCCATCATCAGCCACCAAAATGACTTCTACTCTACCCAGCCTTTCAGAGATGAGTAATTCTGAGAACATGGAAAATCTTTTGGATAATCTTAATCTCTTGTCACCTAATACATCAATGACTGTGTCAACCCAGTCTTCATCTGCTACCCTGATGCAGCAAACACCAGGTTACTCATTTGCATCCTCAACCACAAGTATAGGTTCACCAAATCCAGACTACAGGAAATTTACTTACGCTCAAGCTAGCATGAACTCTTTGTCCCAGATTCCTATGCAGACTCTTCAAGACAGTAAATCAAGCTATGGATCAATGAGCCAATATAACTATCCTGCAGGACTTTTGAAGGAGTTACTGACTTCCGATTCTCCACCGCACAATGAGATCTTGGCATCAGTAGACACTGGTGTTTCCCAAGGTGGTGGCAGGGGACTGGGCCAAAGTGTGCTGATGGTTGCTAACTCAGCGATGCCAACTTACGGCAGTCAACCACCCCACAACAAAATGATGAACCCTAATGCCCGCCCTCACCAAGGACATAACCAGCCAACACCTGCAGTTAATGGTCGTGCCTTGTCACACACAGTGAATACCATGTCACATACATCAGGTCTAAATCGCTTGTCGACAGTGAAGACTTCGTTACAAGTGCCTATGAGTCACCCAATGCAGATGAATGCTATGAATCCGTATGCCCCCGTTAACAGTTGCAACGGGTACGGAAGGGTGGGAATTGTTTCCCTCCACCAGGAGAAGCTTCCCAGTGACTTAGATGACATGTTGATTGAACGGTTGGACTGTGACATGGAGTCGATTATCCGTAATGACCTTATGGATGGAGAAACGTTAGATTTTAACTTTGACAGTGTATTGCCTAACCAAAGTTTTCAGCACAGCGTAAAGACAACCACACACAGTTGGGTGTCAGGCTAGGATGTAGTAGGAGGTAAGCTGTGCTTTTTACAATAAAACTTCAAAACAGCTAAAGGGAAAAGAGATGTCAGAATGCTTAAAATCTGGGAGGTCTTCTGTGTTAGCATGTGAACTGCCTTTATAACAGTCAGTCACTTCCCAGTCCTTTGTTTGAAAATCAGGTTTGCAGTGGTATGTTAAGATTGCCATGTACCAGCTTCTGTTACTTTTTGTGGAACATTTATGTTTTGTCATTGATGTTTTAAACAAAAAACTTGCTGGTAACTAGCCAATAACAAATGCATTTTTTTCCCCATTTGAGGTATCCTAAAGCTAGTTTGAGCACATTTTAATAGATTTAATCTTCTGATGTGAATGTTAATTTGTTCTTTTTGTTGTTTTTTCTTTCTTCCTAGGCTATGGTTAAATTCTCCAGACTTGTCTGACAGCAGAAACTGAGAAAAGCAGTACAAAGATGTCCTTCACCTCTCTTTTTAATTTTCGTGACAAAGCTGTGCACATGCACTAACATTTTTTTGGGTCTTTTTTTTTTCTTTTTTCTTCCTTTCGTCAAAGTTGGCAGCAGAGAGAGTGTTTTCCTGTACAGGATGTTTGCCCAAGGTTTGCAGGTTATGTGCTGCTGTAGATAAGAACTGTGCCATTGGAAATTTTGTTACTCTGAAGTGCCAAATTCACTACACCATATAATCACAGCAAAGACTCTTACTTACATGATGTTGTGCTTTTGGTTTTGTACAGTATGACCTGTAGAAGAAGAATTGTTTTCTAAGACTATCTGTTTTGGTCCAAGAAAAGTTTATAAACTTTTGTAAGAATACTGTGATGATCTCATGCCCTACGTAAGTTTAACCTTCATTGATGTTACCTGTGTTTTGATGAATTGAGATAACTGTGGACTTGCCTTGCAGCAGTATGAACTGTATTATTTTACTCAAAATTGCCACACATTTCATATGGGAATAGAATAGCCTGTTAAATATGATCCTACTAAACTCACTGACTATTCAAAGCAAACAATAGTTTAAATGCCATTTGATAAGTTACCTGTATTTGTGTAAATTTATGCAGGAATATATTTCATTGTCAGACTAATGACTTTATTGTTGAGCTTAAGATAATTCTTGGAATACTTTCCAAGCTATTTTTCTTAAAATTAAAATCTACTTTTGTTACATAGACAACTTAAAAAAATAAATCTGAGATCTGGCAGCATTCATAACCTCTTAATTTTGTACAGTATTTTAACTGGATTAAGTACATGTTTTTATAAATTTCCCTAGCACTTGGGAGTGCTAATAAAGACAAAGCTTAATAAGGATCTTGAATACAAAACATTTCTGTTTCGACATCCCTTCTTTTTGTTGTGTGATGTATAAATATAGACAACTTTATGTTTAGGAAATATTTAATCAGTTTTATATATGCAGTTTTAAAAATGTCATCTGCTTCTATTATCATTTTCACTCTGACTACCACAAAGTGTTAAGTCTTCATTGTTAAGATGCTTGTACAATGCTTCACATTTATATTTATTTCATGGAGGTCTCAAAATGTTTGTGCACTCAAGAGCAAGACCTTTTGTGGAAAATTCATAATTGTAGTAAAATGAATGACAACATTGTCATTTGACTTAATTAGCACTAGTTTTATAGTTTGTCAGTGTTTCTATTGTAAAGCAGTACATTTGAAGATGCAAAAATGCTACCTTTGAGTGGAAGGCTAAAATATCTGTGATGCCTTATTGCAGTACAAAACATTACTTTTTTTTTTTTAGTGAGAATGTTAAAGTAAGTGGCAAAGTTATACAAATTCATGAACTTTAGAATAGAGGAGAGCATTAATGACAGAGAACTTGTTTCTGTGGAAAAATTTGCTCTTGTTGGAGTAGGCACAGCTGGTAGACACAGCTAGTAGGCACAGCTGGTAGACAGCTACCAGAGCATTTTCAGGAGTGGGTCTTAGAATAAATGATTTCTGATTTTTTGTAATTGCACGATGCAGTTTTCATGGATGTGTGGATAACACGTCTCACCTGTCTTTTCATTGGTTGCCACACAACATTTGTGTTACAGAAGTCCTCGGAGCTTTTTTGTGCACTGACAGGATGAAGCATTTGGCTGGCTGTTATGAAGGGGAGAATTAAATATTTTTACACTGATTTTTTTTTTGTCTACATAGCTTACAACTGGAAAATGTTCTAATTTAAATTTATCTTCCCTGTAGTGATGGTGTATGGTGCAGAAAGAAACGGGATGTGCCAAGTAAATGAAGTTTAGTAACAAGCCATATATTTAATGATCGTGTTATGACTTTCCTAAGGCTCTGCAATGTATTTATTGATGTGCTGGCATTTAGCTCCCTGTTGGGCTTAAATCACTACTAATTACAGCTGGTCCTGCTCTTTTAGATATACTATTTCGATTGTCAGCAGTTCCAGAGGCTGATGTTAAGCTGTCCTGTATTACAGGATCTCCCCCAGCATGAAATCAGTCTTTCAACTTGTTTTGAGCAAAATCAAATGTTCTTAGTGCCAAAGCCTCAATGAAGCCACTTGCTTTTACAGACAGTTATCTCTAGTAGCATCTTCATCATCAAATTCGTAGTCTCTGAAATGTGATAGTAAATCCTGGCAGTGGAGCAACTGGAAGGCACACATATGGGTTTCTGAAGATCCTGCTTTCAGCTCCCAAATAGGCACTGATACACAAAGGCCAAAGTAGTCATAAAATTCACCACTGCTTGCAAAGAAAGCAGTCCTCAATGCTATACTCTATGGGGATGCAGCTGAACATGCTACATTTAACAATATACCTCCTGTTTATTATTTACTGCTACTGTATAACTTCCTGTAAACAGATATTTTATTCATTTCCTTTGATAGCTACAAAAACCAGAAATGTACCTGTTCCGGAATTACAACAGCCTGTAGGAGGCCCTTTTCATTATTGTGAGAAAACAGTTGTAGGTAATCATAGGCTTGGCTGTGTGGTCAATTTTTTTTTTTTTTAATTTTCTTTTTGTGGTGCCAATCTAATATTTCACAATTGTAATTCTGGAATACTGTGAAGTTTGGTGAAGGAGCATGTTGTCTGCCTTGAAAACAAACATTATGTGACCTCTAGTAATAAATCCTTTTTTCAGTAAAAGTACCAAGTTTCTGGAGTAATTTAGTTTCTCAGAATTGTTGTAAATGATTGGTTTGTGAATTGTGCAGATGATCTTACCTATGCAGCCTTGTTTTTGACTTTTCTCTGGTTTGTACTGTTATTAAAAGTTTATTGTATTATAGAGCTGTTCAGATATTTTAAATATAAAGATGTATTGTTTCCATAATATAGCTATATGATATACGTTTAGATAGTAGATGCATTAATTGGAAAGCTCTGCTTTGATAAACTGACAGTTTGCCTACACTTATAAGCAAAAATCATGTTGCTTATTTTTGGCTTAAGTCAACAGAGCATCCCTGAGAAGTTAAAATTGGACCAATTATAAAACAGTAAAAATTTGCACTTGTTAAACCACTGGATGTATGTTAGTACTTTTTTATTTTTTTACTGATTTGAAATTCCTATTTTCATTATGAAATTCCTAGGATTCTTAATTTATGACTGATTTTAAATAAGGTATTCTCATTATTATTATTATTTTGGTAATCATAATGTAAGATGCAGCATGGTTTATGCAAGCAAAAAGCTAATTACTCGACATTAAAAATGGCCTCTTTTTTGAAGGTGTTCCACAAACCAGCAATATCCTGAGAGATTGGCATGTACATACTGCTAGTTCTATTTGCGAGTGGTGTGACACCTCTTCAACGCTTCACTGCTCTGACTTAGTCACATTGCAAAATTAAAATTCATATGTGGATATTTTCAGAAAAAGTGCCTGATACACTTCTACAGACACATGAGAACAATCCCTGACAATTTGTTGTATAAAGCCATAAATGTATATAAATTATGTTTAAAAGGTTTTGTGTCCTTTCTTGTATACAGAGAATGAGATTTGTACCAGGATTCTACTTGTGATTAGTAATCCTTCTACTGAGACATTGTTGTAATTGCTTTCCTTACCGTGTAATCTTTTTAATGATGATGATCCCGTTTGGACAATCCTGATGGCATTAGCAATTTTATACAGAAAAATACCTCATGGTACCAAGTCTTGCCTGATGAGATGATAACATATTAATGAGCAAACACTAACTGCAAAATAGTTAACATTTTTCCATTACTTGGTATAAAGGAATTTTTCTTTCTTGGCATTGCTTCTAGAATTGGAACTGTAGCAGGTACAGGAATCTAATAGGGCTGTATTACCAGTGTTTTATCACAACCTAAAAGTAACTTGTTTACAAGATTTTGAGACTAAACGCAAGAAGAATCCATGCCTGACTCCTAAGGCTCATGAGACATCTTTGTGTAGAGATGTGTTGTTATTGGAAGCTGTATTAGACGGCATCAGACCGTGTTGCCAGTGCTTCAAGAAGCGTAGTTCAGAGAAAATTACAAAAAAATCCTGATATCCTTTCAGAATGAGTATTTGTAAGTATAAGCTCTTAATAAAATTGCTATGACATGAGATGGTAATTAGTGTTTCAGAATGTTATGTAATACATTATTAAAGAAAAAAAAAAAGGGATGCTAACATCCATCAAACCACAGGAAAGAATTAGTCTTTGAGTCCAAATTACATGTTAGAACCTAATGCTGTTAGATGGGGGAGAGAGTCGGCTCTGGAAAGGCTTTTCTCTTCCCTCTACATCCCTTGTAAAGACTGTCCACAAAGCCCACTTGGCCCTCTTGTCGGTGGTTTTCACCTCTTGCTTTCCTCTGCCCTTCCTGAAGTATGTACCCTTTATTTTGTAAGTGTTTTCTTTGCCAAACATTTGGGATATATGGGCCAACCTGCACGGTGCCACTCCTTTGGCAGCTGCGCTTCTTACTGTGGCGGTGGGAGCGCTGCTGTTGTGAGTAGAGAGTGCAGGAATGTCAGATTTCTTTTTTCTTTTTTTTTTTTTTTTTAATTTAGATTGTGTTTCAAAACAGAGCTGGAAGAAAGGATGAGAGGCTGCCAAAACAGACAGCCAATAACACCCACGCCACAGTTGTCTTGTGAGGCCCATATCCCTGCTTGCCTGCAGGTGGGGAGGGAGAGTGGTGGCATAGGGCAGGCTTTAAATGAATTGCTGGCAAAAAAAGCCAGCTTGATCTTAAAGTGAGCACAGATAGACCTAAAGAGCATGTAAGAACGCATTGCACATAAAATTAGACACTTTAAAGATAGCTAAAAGAATAGTTTGTGCTTGTACTTCATTTTAATTTTTGCCTTTCTTTCTTCAGTGCACATTTTGGAAGGGGTTTTTCATGTTAGGAGAAGCTGAGGATATCTTCCCTGACCTTTTGAAAAGGCTGACTTCTGGAATTAGAGGATTGTAACATCCAAGGAGACTCTGGATGTTCGTGAAGCTGTTGTTGGAAAGGATACGCATTTAATTGGTACATGACTAGTTACTGCCGTCAGAATAGATAGTCAAAGCTTGTCTCTTGGGAAGGGACTGGCTAGCAATTTATGCCAATCTGGCAACAAGGGATTTGAATCTGCTGATCAAGCATGGAAACCTCAAAGCATCCTTTTGCTCTGAGTCAGTTCTACATCATTGTAATAAACATGTTTTTGTGCACCAAAACATGAAACACCAACTACTATGTCATTCCAATTGATAATCCAATTAAAACTACAAATGACATTAGATCTTGCAGCCATTTATTGTGCAGCTGGTGTGCAAAGATGTGGTTTGTGAAAATCCTTGGAAGGAATAACTTGCAGTGGTCAGAGCCTGTGGTCATGCCCACTGCTGGAATTGCATGCAAATCCCTGTTTGTTACTTGGTGATGCTTTGCTTGGGGTAATGTTCTGGCATGTGCCAAAATGATAGCTAAAATGAGGAGGCAGGGACAGCACCCTATCTTATATTTTTCAACTTACTGTTAGACCCTAGGGCATTCAGAAATTTTGCATGTATTTTTTGCAAATAGACTTCTTGTGTGGGTGTTTATCACTCAGGTGATGGGAAAAGGGATGAGGACTTCATATGATAGGGCTGTAGGGTGAAGAATCGGACAAAGAGCTCGTTCATAACTTTACATCCTTCCTGTCTCCTCATCTATATTTGCTTATGCCATCCTTAGATTAAGAGGTCTTTCTAAGCAAGATGAGTGTTTCCCTCTTCTCCTAAGTAACAACAAAGAGGAAATGGCCTCAAGTTGCCCCAGGGAACGTTTAGATTCGATATTAGGAAAACTTTCTTTACCAAACAGGTTGACAAGCATTGGAACAGGCTGTCCAGGGAAGTGGTTGAGTCACCATCCCGGGAAGTATTTAAAAACCGTGTAGATGAGTCACTCAGGGACATGGTTTAGTGGTAGATTTGGCAATGCTTGGTTAAGGGTTGGGCTCAGTGATCTTAAAGGCCTTTTCCAACCTAAATGATTCTATGATTCTATGGTTACATTTCCTCCTCAATACCCTAGAGTGACATTACCTAAACAGACAACTGCCCAGACCTTGCACAAGAGCTTTGGTGGGTTTTCAGGAAACTGTGTTTGCCAGGAATGTCTAATTTTTTTCTGAAAAATTCAATCAAATTCAATCAAATCTGAGGATTTCATGGAAAAGCCCTTTATAGAAACGTATATGCATTGGAAAGGGAGGGGGAATGAGAAATCCTGGGATAAAGAAGCACATTATGCGATTGCTTTGAAGGCTGAGGAGGGCTGGATTTTTCAGGGGTAAGAGCTAATGCAGCAAATAAAAGAGCATCCTTTCTATTGGATTTTGAAGTCGTGTCCAGTAGCAGTCACAGATGGCACAAAATCCTGGCCTGAATTGTTGCTTGAGGTTTTTTGACCAGGTGAAAACAAGTGATGAGCTGTGAGAACTGGAGTTTCATTTCAGGAGTCCAAATAAGTTACCACTTCCTGCTCCTCCCTCTCTTCCTCCTTCACCCCACCAATTTATGGCACTTGAGAGGAGTGTTTCTGTTTGTTTGGTTTTTTGTTGCTTTTTTTTAAGATCTTCCACCCTGCTCAGAGCAGTTGATTCACTCCTTCGATGACTCCAGGAGCCCTTTGAGGTGGGAAGCTTTGTCTGCCTGTAGTTCTTCTGCCAGGGGGCTTCTGAATTGAAAATAGCCTGGAGATGACAGGGGAGGCCCTGGGAAAGGGGCTTGTCTTGGAGCCGTTCAGCTGTTCTACCACTGGACCTGTCTCATCCAGCCTTAGTGTCCTTTAACCCTCACAGACTTGTTGGTCTTCACGGCATGGTTTTCACAAGAGGGCTTTCTGAGGAGAGTTTCCACATCTCATTCTGCCACAGGCAAACACGGCTGGTATAAGCACATCTGTCTGGAAGTATATTTTCAGCAAAAAATAAAACATACAACCCTCTTGCCTACAGAATCCTTGAGCAGCTGGTTCTCTTCATCTCAGTAGTCCTGGTGTGGTAGGTATAGAAAGCCAAGAGCCTGGTGGTGACTGGGAAGAATGCCAGGCTGATGGGGATAGTATTTACTCAAAAAATAACATTATATTCAATATAATTATATTGGATATATTGGACTCCAGCATAACTGCTGGGTAACCTGTTGCTTAAACGGGACTTCATACCAGATAAGTTAAAAAGATGATAATGCCAGTCTTTGCAAGAGGTGCTAGCATGATCTCAGGAGCTGTGTTTGACTTCCATGTGGGGTGACTTCACAGAATATGTGACAGACTCAGTAGCTGTGTGGAGGGATTGGAGGAAAAAAGAGCCATGTTCCTGCTGAAGGAAGCTGTGCTTCACAAATATGGCTATGTCAGCAATCATGGGCACATGAGTGATCAATGTGACCTGTTTGAGTTTTCAGTGGCTTTAGAAATTCTCCTTATTGAAGTTCCCCAAGCAACTGGGATGTAATGGAAGTCCTCAGTGCCTGCACTGATTTAAAGGGTTGACAATCCAAGTGTGAGTAGCACTTGGCTTTTCCAAACTAGGGAACATCACATTTCCTCAAGGACTTGTGGTGTTCAATGAATTTGAACAATCAGCAGAATCACTTGATAACCTAAATCACTGAGGACAGAGTTATACAGAATAGTGAAATGTCAGGCTGTGCCAAGCGCTGCAGAAGGTTTTCAGCATATTCTGTAAACTAGCCGATAAACCAGCAGATATGACTGTGTTGATAAATGTAGAATAATGCACAGGTGAGAAAAGTGAAAGGGAAAAGTGGACTCTGGATGAAGTGTTACGGCCATGAGAAAGCTCTTGAGTCATTGAAAGGATTTCTTGCAAGTCTTAGCTCACAATTAGCTGCGAACAAAAAAACCTCACAGTAGAAATAAGAGTGGGACTAGCAGAGTCCATAGCAGAAACTAAGTAGGAGAAAGAATGGGTGAGGGTGAGTGTAGATTAGTGAGGTGATACAGGGTTCGTACAATTGTGGATGCTGTGGAGAAGACGAATAGGAAGTGATTAATCGGTATTTCTTGTGGCACAATCAGAGGCACCCAATGAAATGATCAAGCAGGAGGTTTAAAACAAAAAAGAGGAAGTACTTCTTCACACAGTACATAATTAAAATTTGGAACTCATTGCCATGGGATGTGGTGGAGGCCAAAAGTATAAATGGATCCAAAAAAAGATTATACAAATTAATAGAAGATACGTCCATCAGCGGCTATTAAATACAATGGTCCGGATGCGGCCCCTAGCTCAGGAAGTCTCTAAATGGCTAGTTGCTGGAAGCTTGGAGCATGTAAAAGGGAAAGGCTTACTCAGTCTGTGGCCTGTCCCTTATGCTCTTTTCTCCTATGCATCCGCTGCTAGATACTATCAATGACTGGACATTGTTGTAGGTGGACCGTTTGATTTGACCTTACAGGAGTTGTCTTCAGAGTCTTAGTTATTCTGGCAATAGATACAGTCAGAAACAGCTGTCTGACACCCTTATGTGAGGAGGTGTCAAACATCCATGTGTCCCTTTCCAATTCTCTGTCAGTGATCATGGACATTGTGTTGGTAGTCTAACTTGATTCCTTTCACTAGGAGGCATCAACTGAGATTATGTTCTCATCATAATAAGCTGTGATGTAACAAATGCAAATACCTGGTTAGATTTTTAAGCTTTTAGGTCAGAAAAAAATTGCACAGAAATTTGTTAGAGGAAGACAGAGTAGGCAGAAACAAAATCTCTGTTCATCCCAAGCAGCTTTTCTGTAGCAGCTCTGTGGAGGGTATGCTCAGGGCAGGGATAAGATAGGGTGTTACAAATCCAACCTCTCTCCCACACCTGTGACTAAAATGCTACTTTTTTTTTTTTACTTTGTTGGCAGGTAGGGAGTTAAAGTCATTCATGTGAGCATGTGAAAGCCTTTCACAGATACTCAACTGTGATAAATGGACAGTGAGCCTAGCAGTATCTGTCTAGAAGTACTGGTGCATTAGTAGTAAGAGCTTCTCCAGTGCTGATAGCCAGGGTCAACCAGAAGAGAAATGTGTAGAATATGCAGTTTTATTGCTTTTTGAATATTTTAATGATGTAGAATGGGATTCCAGTGAAGGACAAAACAGCATTTTCTTGCCAGATCCATAGTGTGAGCTCTTCAGATGTGAACAGAATGACAGCAGGCTTGTTAACTCACAGTAACTGATTAAGAAATGCTGCCCTAAAAATAAAGAAGAGGTAAGTCTTATCCTGCCTGGAGCTTAAACCAGCCCATTATAGGACTTCATGTGAAGAGACACCAAGTAGACATTGCAATTGAATCTTGAATGCCAGAAGCTATAAATACATTGTGAGAGTGAATTTATGCTGTAGCTCACCAGTCAACATGTAGGAAATCACACACTTCACTCAAGTATTGAAAATATAATGCTAATGGACTACCATATGCATTGCAAACGTAGTTTTTTTCCCTTAGATCTGTGTCCAAAGCTGCTTCCTCTGTGAAGCTTTGAAACTGAAGTCTGATCAATGCTGACTCTTCTCAAAACATTCAAAAAGAATTTTTAAGAAAGCTGTCACCTCTGTATGTTCTTCTTCAAGACTGAATGGTTATTTTCTCCAAATTTCCACTTTTAAAAGAAAATGGAGATATCTAAACCTCCATAAATGCAAACTGTAAGGTGTTTAAATTAACTTGATGTTTGGAACCTCAACTGGCTGAAGCCTGGACTTTTTAACGTATTTCAAATTAAGTAATAGAGAACATGCATTTTATAAGGCACTGGTTAGGCTTTATTATCAAGAAGATCCATTCCGTCTTCCCTGTCTTTTGTCGCCCACCTTCTGCTTCGTGACAGGTTTGGCAATGGTTTAGTGGCAACCAAATCACGGGTGCAATGTCAGAAACTGGGCATCCAGAGTTCCTTTCTGTTTATGTTGGCATCTACTATTATTTAGCAGCTTTTCTTTTTCCTGCTCTGATTAGCACTGTTCGCAAGGTGTGTAACACTTTCTAAACATGATGAAAATATTCCCGTTTCTGAAAAAGCTTGCAGCTGACAATTCATAGTAAACAATTGTTTTGTATGACTGGTTCTGAAGGCTTCCATGTCTCTCCTCAAAGTTTTCTAGTTTGTCCTGGACCCTGTTTTGACTGCATTAGCCATTAGCAATGTTGTGTTGAAGTCATTATGAGAACTTCAGGAAGCTCTCTGCCACCCACTCCAGAAGATATGCAGATACTCTGAGGCTATTAAAAATTCAAAGTGAAACATATAAGCCTACTCCCTCTGAACAAACTTAATTTGGAGGTGATTTGTATCAACTTTTTTTCTTTTACTTCCCTTTTTTTTTTTTCCACAATTTCTTTTTTTGTTTATTTTCTTCCTCTCATGTACAATGGTCTGGTGGTATTTACACAGTCAATTACTGTATCTTTGCAGAGAAGTTGTGACTTCTTGCACCTTCAGCCAAGTAAAGGGAACCCACAACGCAGCTAACCCTGACAGATCTCTTATTCACTGTGTTACTGTGCATCCTCATAATTTGACTGAGGAAGGCCTCATAACTCCATAATTTAAGAGGCAATTGCATACCAACATCACAGTTGCCTTTTGAGCATTAGTTAACTGAGTGATGATACAAAGCTGTTTCTGGCAGCCAAGGGGATGAAATCCAGCTGGCAGATCTGCTGGCGCAGGGTCTCAGTCAGCCAGCCTTACACGCTCTGAGTTCCTGGGGCTGTCGTGCTAATTACTGGAATGTGATTCCTACCCACGGTGCAAGGGGAGAGCATGGACTCTGGCCAAAAAAGGCTTGCCTAGCCCATTGCCAAAGCCATGGCTGCCCCCTACTCTGAAGGCTACTCTGCTTCAGTAAGTCATTGCTGCACTAAAAGTGCTTTTGAGCTGCCCACCAAGAGCCCTGAGCCCTCTCTGCTGATGGCTGCATGAAGGGGGCGGTCTTTGTGGGGCTCACAATGGCACTAATTTTCTGGGGTTTTTTGAGGATTTGGTTTACTCAGTTGGAAAACACTCATGAAAGGCAGGATATAGGGGAGGATGATCTCAGATTCTGCATATTTAGGATCTTAGAGGCTTTAGTGTGGCAGACATAATAAATTGTGCTCAGCAGCTGCAAGAGCAGCCTCTAACTTCAGTGGCACTGGAAACCATAGGAAAACAGCAGCTTTGTTTACTTGGGGTGCTCTCTATCTGTTGAGAAAGTGACCCACTGCTCTAGGAGACTGTAATTTTTTTTTGGGGTAGTGCTGTCTTAAAAATTCCTAAGTGTGATTTTTTAAGGTTAACATACATTAACCATATTTGAAAATTATTTGCTTATTGCTCATCTGCAAAAGAATTCTGATATACCAATAGGAGCATGATTAACAACGTATTTTGACTTTTACTGTTTTTTCAAGGTAAGACAAAAATCTGTCTCTGATCAGTGAATTTAAATAAAAAATAGTCTTTATTCCTTCATGCTCTTTTAAGTTATAGACAATACTGAAGCACATTTTATCTATATGTTTGAACAAGGCACATCCTAGTTTACTAGGTTTGTGTGGAGAAACCACTGACTTGCTTTTAGTATGACACAGTCCTAAAGAAATCCAATAATGTGGAGCAGAGATATAAACATACTCCTTGAGAGATGATGGAAATCAAGCAGGGCAAGCCTTCTGGGTGCCTGTTTTTTATTACATTTATATGGTCCTCTGCTCTTTGAAGAGGTTTATAGTCCTGTTTATCAGCATTTTATACGGCAGAATGGGGTCCTGTTGTGCTGGGTGTTGGAAAATACTTCTTCAGGAAGTCATCTCTGATGTGCAGCTCTATGGTCTTTGTTATGAAAAGGGAAGCAGGGTGGGAAAAGGGAAAACAAATAAATGGCCTGAATAGCATGCTGGCAACCAGTGTCAGGATCTAATTCTTTCATGTTTGATTTTGATGGGTTTAGCAAGAAAGAAGTGAGGGAGAAGGAAAACCAAAAGAACGTGAGTTGCAGAAAGGAATGTAGGTAAATGAGAGGGATTGAGGAGGAGAGGTGAGGGCTGGATGGAGAAAGAAATGGCAAAGAGCAGACTCACTTGCTGGTCAGTGCAGAACAGAGACACGGGGGGGAGAATTACCAGTCATTTGAACCAGTGGCTGGGCAAGATATACCTGGTCTGAGAGTCACTGTGGTGCAAAGAGCCAGCAAAAATTGCTGGGGAGCATGTTTTCAGTCACACATCCAGGCAGTTTCTCCACCAGTTTGTGCTGTGTGACAGTGTGTGCTCTTTCTGCCAAAGCTGATAAAGTAAGTCAAAACAATGAGCTTAATGGAGGTATTCATAGCTGAATGAATAATAATATAATGTTATGGAGTGTATTTAAAGTCCTCCATAAAATGAATAATCTAGACTACATATGATCTAGACTAGGCCACCAGTCTGCTGGGAACCATGTACTGCCAGCTCCTGGAGGAATCATGAATGGAATTTGTGTGGCTGATCAGGTGCGAACCATAAAAAGGAACACACTGTCAGTCACTGGGAGAGTCTGACAATAGGTAGAGCCATTGTCAGTGCAAGCTTGGTAACAGTGGAATCAGAATGAGGCAGGCGGCAATGGAAATGGAGATTTTTTTCAGAACTGAAAGCAGTCTTCAAAAGACAAAATGTTGCCTGAATCCCTAGAGCTACAAATAGGGATATACCTTGGGCTTTGTTTCTAAGACATCACATCCATTCTCAGCTTTTGCTAAATACATCTTTGCTTGCATTATCAGCTTCTAAATCTATCACCTATTTGCTCACAGGATCGGGGTGCTGTAGTTGAATTTGTGGTGTCTAGGCAGGCAGTCTCAAGAAAACGGTGGGTGCATGCACAGCTGTTGTCAAGGCTATGTGTGGGGCTGGTTTTCTGACTGTCTTTAGGGAAACTGGAAATGGGATTCATCTAGCCAAGTGCTGAGTTTTGGGATGGGGCTATTAGTTGTCTGTGCAAACTGGCAGTCACCTGCAAAAACAAACATCTGAGACACACCTTTCAGCTCCAGCCAAACCCAACAATGTCTGTGGCTCCACACGTTAGTGACTGCAGAGCCTCAGAGACTCTGGCTACTTGTCCTGACCCTTTTGCTGACCATGCAGGATAGCTGCTCAGGGAACCAGCTAAGGGAGCTGATTCAACCAAAAAATAACTTGCCAGAAAAGAGGTCTTGGAAATTATGGAGTTAGCAGCTGTGGTTGAGATGGAGCTATCCTAGGACAGCGTTTCCTCCAAAGCAATGCACAGGGAAAACCAGGCATTACTATCCAACCTAAAAATCAGGTGCTGAGACCTACATCATTGTACTTGTGAACACAAGTGACAGAGACCACTGGCCAAGCAAGAAAGCTTTCACTTTTGTGAAAGCCCTGAAGGACCATGCTTTAAATATTATTTTGTCCATGCCAGCTTCATTTTTTTTCTCCACAAAGCCAGGTTCACTTGATTAACAGAACTCCAAACAGTGCTTCTAGAAACTTTGGAAAAATTTCTTTTTTTTAATCTCATTACCAATCACTTGACAGTGGGCTGGCTGGAAACAAAGTCTGAAGCTGAAACCTTGAAACTGGAATACAGATGTGGATTTAGCAGCTTAAATTTTCCAACAAATGTATGGCTTGGGGTCTAAACTTTCTTCTGGCATGGAAACTCCTCGGTGCTTCTTTTTTTAATTCTCATTGAGAAGTCTAACCCCACTGTATTGCTAGCTACCACATTCCCAGGTATTTGAGAGAATTCACAACAACTGACATGTCCCCTCCACCCATTCTTCCACCCTCTGGTAGCTCTAGTCCACAATTTAAGCCCCTAAAGAAACTAGCAGAAACCAACACATGCATAATTTGCAGTATAGAAGGATTTCTAGGAGGCCCTTTACTTTTAGACACGGATGAATCTGTGCAAAATAAGACTATCCATACATAGTTCCATGCTCATATTTACTCTCATTGCCTTGTAGTTATTTTGAGGAAAAAAGTCAGTTTGTAGGAGAAGACTGAGGATTTTTCCTTCTCCTATTCCTTTCCTTTGTTTTTCAACTGTGCAATGTCGTTAGGTTTTTTTGGAGCATGTGGTTGATGTACAGTGGATTTCACTTTTAGACAGTTCAGCTTCTCCTTGTAATGGACAAACGCTCCACAGCCAGGTGTAGCAAGCTGCTGTTCCCAGTCCAACTTCCTGTTCAAACATGACTTTGTGATAAGGCATGAGCATTCCCATAACACATGATACTTAGAATAGGTCACTGTTCAGATATTTTGCTGTGCTTTTATTAAACTGGCTGATGTCCCCAGTTTGAACTGTCTGGCTCTTGCAATAAAACTCAGCAGCTGTGAAGTCTATCAGGTGCTGAGGGACCTTTAAGCATAGGTTAAGCCTGATGTCTTTAAGTCTAAGATGTTCAGTGTTGGAGAACTCATGCTATAAAACTGCATTTGTTGGAAAATTTAAGCTGTTAAATCCACAAATGTGTTCCAGTTTTAAGGTTTCAGCTTCAGCATTTGTTTAGCTTCTAGCATCTCATTCTTAACTGAAATGGGCTGGTAAAATTAAAAAATAAAAAAAAAAAAAAAAAAAAGAAAAAGTTACTCCAGAGTTTCTATGCCATGTCCACAAACCCATGAGCCTACTTACCTATTTCATAGGAGATTTTAGGAGGTTAGTTAATGACAGTTTATAACTATTTTGAGTTCTTCAGATGAAAATACGTACAAACACCTAAATGTTGTTCCTATGGAGGCCATTTACTTAGGCCAGAGCTTCCCTCTTACCTTTGTGCATGCTGTAAAGAGGAGGTCTGTGTGTACAAGAGCCTTGCACAGGAAAACTGGAGGAGCCCTTTGGCCATCTCCTGATATTTCTGAGGAACTGAGCTGATAAACACAGCAGGTGTTTGAGCTAACTTGGAGTTTTGGACTCAGAACAAAGAGGATTTAAAAAGTGCCTGGAAAACTCCTCATCTTGCAATCTTTTTTGTTTGTTGTTTTTGTTTTGTTTTGTCACTTGGTATTGCAGAAAGTGACCAGACATCCTCCACTCTGAGCAACTTTTCTTAGTAACACTATCCTCTCTCCATGTGTCAACTTGACCATTTGTCAGTGGATTGGATTCTTGTTAGGCAGCTGTTCTTATTTGGTTTAACGGTGACCCAACAAATCTGAGCTATGTGCTATATGTGAAAAACACATTTCACTTGATAGTTTGAAAATAGCCATGTCACTTTCTATTTCTTCTCCCATTGCCTTATTATCTTTGTTCCTAGGGTTTCCAGGACAGTGAGAGTCCCAGATCCAAACTAGCATGGACAGGTTAAGCTGATTGTTTGCTTCTTGGTCACACATGGAACTGTAATAGCCCTTGGCTGGATTTCAGAACGCAAAGGTGTGCAATTCTGTGGCAGCTCCACCCCAGACAGAGATGAGGGAATTATTCTCCCTAATTTACAATAGTGAGAGCAAGTGTTCCCTCCCACAAAGTTGCAACACAATATGTGAACTGGCCTAGCTAACTCCTGCCTTTAATTTGGGCTCTGCTTCTCACCAAGGCGGAACCTGAAGAGCAGAAAAACAAGTGACAGATGTGGATGCTGTTAGTAGAGATGCTAGGCTGGCATTTCTAGGTATCTTCTTAAAAAATCTTTACTTTTACCAGTAGCATGGACAAGCCAAGAAAGTCTTGCTGGCAAGACCTTATGTCTAATTACTGAGCAAAACAATTTAAATTGTCTTTTTTGATATGTTTCTGCTGTTGCTCATTTCCCTCTGTATTGAGGAAAATGGTCACTGCTTCACAGAGGATCAATAAACAGTATCAGCTAAACCTTGCCTATTTTTTTTATACTCTATGTCAACAAGCTGGGTGACTCTTCACCACTGTGTCTAGATGGAAACTTCTACTGTTCTAAAGCAGGGGTCTGCTTAGGAATCATAGAATAATTGAATTATACAATGGTTTGGGTTGAAAAGGACTTTGGAGATATCGAGTTCCAACTGCCCTGTCACGGACAGGGACACCTCTATTAGATCAGATTTCTCAAGAACCATCAAGCCTGGTCATTAACTTTTCCAGGGATGGGGCATCCACAACTTCTCTGGACAACCTGTGCCAGTGTCTCACCACCTTCGTAAGTAGAGTTTCTTCTTGATACCTATTCCAAACCTATTTTCTTTCAGTTAAAGCCATTCCTCCTTGTCCTTTCACTACACGGCCCTGTCAGAAGTCCCTCTCCAGCCTTCTTCTATCCCTTCTTTAGGTACTATAAGGCCTGCTATAAGGTGTTCTGTGAGTTTTTCCAGGCTGAGCAGCTCAAACTGTTATCCTGAATGTGGGTTTGTTACCCAGTGTGCAGTGCCAACTCACACACCGAGACAAGGTATTTCTATTTTTTATCTTAGTTTGTGCAAAGTAGGAATTTGGGTGGTAAACCACAAAGGACTGGCTTCCTGATCATCAAAACTTTACATATCTATAC
>WEIV01028655.1:92910-116122 GCA_013390005.1 Calyptomena viridis | reverse complement strand
TCAAACCACTACAGTAACCTACTTTTGGTAAGAACAGAGTGCTCCGTCTGCTACTTGCAACTTCTGCCAAAAGGATCAAAACCTCACAGCCCACCTGCAGCTTTCTGATAATCTTTAGAAAACGGTTATACTATTGCTACAAAAATCTCCCACACTGAACACCCGACAACATCTAACAACAAAATAAGCACTTAAGTGCTTATTACTGACTTTAGTTATTGCAAAGTTTGTCTTTGAATTGGTTAGTTTGCCACTGAATTTCCAATATACAGCACAGAACTTCTTTTTAAAAGTAAAATTTTGATGTCCACCTTTCCAAAATGAGATAGAATTTCACTTTTATAGTGGTAACACATTATATATGGGATATAAATTTCATCACCGTTGCTTCATATGGTAGTCACCTTATCCACGTGTTACACAGCTAATATGAACAAGTCTGTATTTGATAGTATATGGTCTTGTGTCATATCTTAATTAAAAGTGTCTAAGTTCCATAAAGCATTAAGAATCACTTCAAGCATAATTCATATAAGCTTAATTCCTGCTTTTTTATCCAAATAAGGTTCAACAATATTGACCAATAGAGAAAAACAAGTATATTTTTCCCAGAAGCAGCAAAGCAAAACACCCTTGTGAAACCTCAGCAAGCCCCCCATTCACTTCAGTGGAACAGCAGCCTCCTTCCCTGACTTCACAGGCAAACTTACCCTCTTTGAACCCAGGACAAAAAAGAAGATCAAGAGCGTGAATAATCTCAAACAAGACACTTGCCAAGCAACTATGATTTTGCTATTTAGCTGTGGTAATTGGAGAAAAAGCGAGTTTTAAGAATTTGAAAGGGAGCAGAACATTCAACAACAAACTGGTCGGGTATTTTTCACTATCAACTGTGTCAAGTTAAAGTACAAAAGCTGCAATCAGTGGCAGAACAAAGACCACTGGTGATGACATTCTGGGTAGAAGGTGCTCAGTACTGCATATCCTTACACATCTTATCAGAGATAAGCTGCTGCTGTTTTGCATCCTTACTGAAAGGACTCAATATTACAAACACTAATGTTTGTATTTAGAGGTGGAGTTTTAGCAGACTTCATCAATATACAAAGGCAATAAAATAATACAGATAGATGAATATGGCCCTTTAGTACATGGTTTAGAGGCGGACTTAGCAGTGCTGGGTTATTGGTTGGACTCAGTCTTAAAGGTCTTTTCGAACCTAAACAATTCTATGATTTTCTTATCAAGTACCGGAGAGAATCAGTCAGTGTAAAGACAGAGCCAAACTAAAAGGCTAAGAGTAAAGTCTGATTGAAGCACTAACTTTCCTCATGGTGTCAATTCTTGCACAATACATTGATTATTTGTGCACGAACCACTAACAAAGTTCACGCTTTCTGAACAGATGCTCACGCTCGGGTTTGGTTTTGGTTAGAGCAAAGTGCAGTCGTACCTCATGTGCAGGATGCCGATGAGGGTGGCGGCGAGGTCGGAGGACATCCTGCCCATGATGCAGCAGCGGCTGAGGCAGGCGAGCAGGCTGGCGGGCAGGCAGGGCAGGAAGTACACCAGCTGCACCAGCCGCCGCTGCGCCTCCGCCGGCAGCAGCACCAGCGTGCCCTCGAGCGGATCTGCCGGCACATAACACACACACAGTCAGCACCGCTGAAAGCACACTGCAGCTAGGGGAGGGTCGCTCTGCCTCTTCTGCTCCCAGGTAACAAGGGACAGGATGAGAGCAAATGGCCTCAAGTTGCGCCAGGGATAGTTTGGATCGGACATCAGGAAAAATTTTTTCACTGAAAGGGTAGTCAGGCGTTGGAACAAGCTGTCTAGGGAAGTGGTGGAGTCACCATCCCTGAAAGTTTCAAAAAATGTGTGGCACTTAGGGACATAGTTTAGTAGTGGACTTGGCAAAGCTGACTCACCACGTGGACTCTATGACCTTAGAAGTCTTTTTCAACCTAAACGATTCTATAATTCTCTTACACATAAAACCTAAAGATTCCAGTCTATCAGATTAAAGTCCTGCTAACTTCAACTAAAAATCTGAATCGCTTCACTATCCTTTAGCAAATGACACATATAATTCACTTCAACCTTTATTACAGGGAACTGAACCAATCTCCAATCCCCACCCACAGTCTTTACATTCACCTAGGAAATAGTAGGATTTTCCACATACTGCAGTCTCCCCATCAAGTCAAGGATAAAATTCATTATGTTGTAGCATAAAAGTCTTACCGTATATTTGAGCAGCAGTGGCTTGTAAACTTTGCAATAATTCCTTGTTTGAACGAGAAGCAGCGGAATGAATGATATCAATGAGCTGATTGGAAAGCTCAGGGTTTCTCACGCCAAGCAGAGCCAGTTGCTGAGGTAACCCAGCCAACCAACGAGATAAAGTTTTACTCCGACTTCTAAAGAAGGGGGAGAAACAAGACAAAACAACAAAAACCCCATAAACTTTTCTTTCCAGTCTTGAATAAGTTGTTTTTGTTTCTGGCTCAAACTGAAACAAACATATACACCAATCCTATCTTTCATGGGCTACAATTTCTATGCTACCCTGGCTTTTCAAAACAAGCATCATTTACAAACAAAAAGCATTTCATCAGCTTGTTACTAAAGGGACAATTACAAGAAAAGCAGCTGTCAAGTATAAATCAAGGACTTCAAAACAGATCTTTGAAGATATAAACAAGAGTAGCATGATGATGATACAGATTATTTCACTTTCAAAAGACCCAACCAAATCCCTTACCAGAATTTTTAAGGGAAATTAAGTATCCATGACCTAAGAGGGAAGGTCCTTGCATAGAGATATGAACTGTTCAACAGCAGGTAAAGCCTGAAGAACAAACAACTTAAGAGGGTGAGTTGGAGGTGAGCTCAGAGGTCTCAAATCACTTGAGATGCAAATAATGAATGGCAATAAAGCGTTTTCTTTCTCTTCCCAAAGAAAGAAGCAGGTGCTAATATGAAATGAAGCTAGAAGGAGCCAGGATCAAAACGAACAAAAGGACCTTGTGAGCTTTATCACACCTTGCCAGAGGATGCTGCAGTTGCTCTTGATTTAGACCAGCCCAAGGAACAATTAAAAAAGCTCATGAAACACATGCTCACTGAGTGATACTAAACACACAGAAGTTACGCACAGTGTGGAGGTACAAGCTTTGAGTACTATGTAAAGGTAATTCTTGTCTTCTTATACCAAGACACTGCCAGTATGCATATGTGCACACATACTATATATACATATATACACACAGTGACTATGCATATGTGTGCAGTGCTTAGGGGTCAAGATAACTAAAACATCAAGACAAAACTTAATTCTGATACTTGTAATAAATCAACTTTTCTTTTTTTTTCCACAAGGCAACAACTGGTCAAAAGCTCCTACCTAGCCTTTGAATGAGATACACCTGAAAAACAAACAGATTCACATAAAAAGTTCTTGGAAAATGCTCTAACATGAATTCTGTTCCTCTTAGACTGCTCTTGACAAGCTTCTGAGAAAAAAAAGAGAACAGTCACAGGAGGGCTGAAGGAGCTGTGATGCCAAACTGAATGGAACAACATGAACGTCATCCAGGACCTACAGAACAGTTCCCATTCCAAAGAAATTAAAAAAAAAACCCACTTGTTTCCACTTTGCTTCCAAAGGAAGGAAATGGATCAGTGCAGTACACAAATACTACATTGTCTTAAAATGTTTTGTCAGACATAAGTGTAATTATATTTTTTTGCAAACAATTTTTGAGATTTCACTCTTCTGTTACTAAAAATGTCAAAGTTCTGTATAGAAGACTAAGAGGAACAGCAGAAAAGCTACTGCTATTTGTGATGTCTAAAGATAGAAAGTTAAAGCTTTCTAGATAGTAAGATGATCTGAATGAGATGCTCAAGACTTCCAGGTAAGTACAGAAAACAGTGGTTATATAACCTCAGGGAATGAAAAAGATCTTTTTCATTCTGGGTGAAAAGAGCAAAATGGCATGTTCTGAAGCTTTTTTCCCTTTCAAATTCCCCATACTTTTTATAATGCTCAGAGCGTAGCACTAGGTATTTCTGCCTGTAGACCTAATTACATGCATTTGGGCATTACAACATAAAATTTAACAAAGCAAAGGAGTAGCAGAAGGGAACAATTTTCCCAAAGCTTGATTGTGCTAGTGAATGCCAGGATTTCTGAGAGTCCTAAGGTTTGATTTTTTTACCTAATAGCACAAACAAGTATCATAAGCATGATCTTATCACATCTCCCAGAAAGTCAACTCCCATTGCAACAGAAGCAGTGTGGCCAGCAGGTCTAGGGAGATGATTCTGCTCCTCTACCCCACTCTGGTGAGTATCCTCCTGAATACTGCATCCACCTCTGGGGTCCCCAGCAAAAGGACATGGACCTGCTGGAGTGAGTCCAACGAGGCTACAAAGATCATCATAGGGCTGGAGTACCTCTCCTATGAAAACAGGATGAGAACTCTGGGGTTGCTCAGCCTGGAGAAGAGAAGGCTCTGGGGAGACCTTAGAGCTGTGTTCTAGTACCTATAAAAAGGACCTGCAAGAAGGCTGGAGAGGAAATTTTTACAAGGGCCTGTAACAGTAGGGCAAAGGTGATAATCTAAACCTGCCTTCTTTCAGTTTGAAACTACCTCTTAGAAAGAAATTCTTTACTGTGAGTGTGGTGAGGAACTGGAACAGGTTTCCCAGAGAAGTTGTGGATGCCCCATCACTGAAAGTGCTCAAGGATGGGCCTTGAATAACCTGGTCTAGTGAAAGGTGTCCCTGCCCACGGCAGAGATGGATCTAAATGAATTTCAAGGTCCCTTTCAACTCAAACCATTCTCTGATTCTAAGATCCTACATCCCTTTGCAGTTCCCAAAAAGCCTAGAATCAATGCAGCCCAATTTGGTTTTAAGGTTTTTATGTAGCAGGAACCAGATGATTTGACTGAAAAACCTTCTGGAAAAGTTAAGATTTGGTCCCTTTGGAATCACACAACCAAAACAACAGAGTACTTTTCTTGAAGAAAAAAAGTACGACAGACACTACCCAGAGCCACCAAAGGCACTAAGTCACCAGTCCGTGACCTCGGGCTGAAGTAATGGAAATGTTCTATAGCTATAGCTGCACAATCTGGACACATCTACTGACTACCATACAGTCAGTAACAATGAGCTTGCAGCTGTGTACTTAAAGTTAAATTTTTATCATGAAGATCTATCCAGTATTTATGCTAAGATGACAGACAACTAAGCTAAGACATCCATCTCACAGAGAACCCAAACTTTCAGATTTCAGTGACACAGTGTCAAAACAGACTCAGAATGAAGTTTTATAACATCTACATATGAATTCAGTATTTTCACTTCTGAAATCAATATACTATTTTGAAATCAAAAAGAACACACAACTTTTTTTACCTGATTCTTTGACTCCTCAAATCTTCTTTCTGGTAAACTCTGCTGAAAAATTTCAAAAGCAGTGTACGAATTGGAAAGAGGAGATTTCTTTGCTGGTACAGTGTATATACTGCTTTTATCAAGGGTTCTGTTGCCACTGAAAAAAAAAAGTATAAAAGCCTGAAGTAGTGCTTCTTAATCTTCTGACTTCATACATACACACATACACAGAAGAGCTATTATCTTTATCTACAACTGTGTAGATTGAACTCCAGAGAGAGAGAAGTGCCAAAATGTTTTAAAGTAACTAACAAACTGACTTCTAAATCATTGAAACACCACCTTGTTGTGTAGCTTGTAAAAGAGCTGCACAAAAAATAGAGACAACATGCAAGTGAAAACTTCAAAACTTCCTGAAGACAAAAGAGTGTGCAAATTGCGAGGTAGCTGAGAACCAATAAATTCCTGCTTTCTACAGCTATCTTCCACATTCTTTTCCTCTAGTGCAGTAACCTCAGAATCTTCTCTTTACTCACCTATACTCCCCCAACCTATCACAGTGCCTTCAGTTCTCTCTATACTATCCCTTTCTCCTTGCCATACACACTATCCTGTCTCTGAACCAGTTGGCCCCAAGTTATATTGGCTAATTAACCAGAAAATACATACCTCAAGAAGCCACACTGCAAAACTGCTAAACTCCACTGCAACCTCTCCTTCTCTGAAGCTCTCATCAACTATGTGTTATCACCAGACTTAAAGCAACATACAAAAGCCCTACCACTATGACCAAATTGGCTAAAACCAGCCAGCAAATGCAGATTTTACTATAACAGACTGAAAAACAGACCAAACATTTTCTTTGGAAACCAGATTAAACCACTGGATGTAAAAATTAACAAAGCATGGAAAAATATCTGAATTCAGAGAGGACAAGCATGGAAAGAATGGGGAGATACATTCAGAAAACTTCAGAGACACATGAATGGTATGAGACCTGACCTAATTGTCTCAAAAGAACCTGGTGTCTTCACGGAATTTATTGCTATCAAGACTTAAGTAGTAGCAATCACTTCTTTATGTTCACAAACCAAGACTGGGAAACCTTTGCCTTTCCATGCAAGTGTACAGATCAGTCTTAGTAAGTTACACGTACAAAAACTAATAAAATTCTGTGTTCCACACTGAACAGTTCTGCCCACAGAGACAAGAATGCTCCATACTAAAAATTATTCCAGAATCAGTCAGGGGCTGGTCTTCACCACTTAAACTCTTATCAAGGAACACAAATATTTAAGTTACCATATAGAGATGCTCGCTAAAAAGCATGCTATAAAAATTGCGTGAAATGGTATGGTCATACTCGAGCATAATGCAAGAGCCCACTAGAAGTTCACATCTAATGTATCTGTCAACAGAAAAATAAAATCCATGCTAATATTTCAGGTAATTAAGGTATATTAAGTTCTTTTCAATGCATCAGGAACATCAACTTATTCAATTCACCTACTCTTCGGGTGAAAATTCATTGTGGACAGCATTTCTTAAACAGAACACTGGTGTATTCTTAACTGAGCAACAATTATATCTTTATGCAGTTTCTAGCTAATTAATGAACTGTTATCTGAAGAAATACAAAAATAAATATTTTAAGTGTGTAGAACGTTAAGTTACGTCTCAATAATTCCTTATGGCATGTTAAGTGAAGCAGGTTCCATTTGAATTGTTACATATGAACTTGCTTCATATGAACAGGACATAAAAACAGATGCAATTTAAAAAGGTACTCTTAAAAAACTAATATATAAAAGATCCATATTACAGATTTCTAAAATGCAGCTAAAGTCCTCAGGTTTTACAAGTATTTCAGTTTTAACTGGTAAAAGTCAAGCCTCCTTTCGAAATGACCAAGTGTGCTCTACTTGCTACATGAAGAAAACTTTTGAAAAAAATTCTTTGTTTAACTTTGCCAGACTTTTACCAGGTAGCAAATAATGGTTTGTATCAAGGAAAGAAGTTTTTCTTCCACAGAATTACATAATGGTTGAAGTGGGAATGAACCTTGAGGTCATTTGGTCCAACGCCCCAGCTGAAGCAGGATCTGCCTACAACCATCCAGACGGCTTCTGAATATCTCCAAGGATGGAGAGTCCGCAGTCTCTGGGCAACGTGTGCCAGTGTTTAGTCACCCTAACAGTGAAAAAAGGGTGTCCCCACTGTTCAGACAGCATCTCCTGTGTTTCAGTTTGTGCCCACTGCCATTTGTCCTGTGACTACACACCACTAGAAAGAGCCTGGCTCCCTCTTCTTTGCACTGTCCTTTCAGATATTTACAAATGGTGATGAGAGCCTGAACAATCCCAGTTCTCAGCCTTTCCTCATAGGAGAGATGCTCCAGAGTCTTCATCATGTTCATGGCTCTTTGCTGTAATCTTTCTAGTATGTCCATGTCTCCCTCGTACTAGGGACCCCAAAATTGGACACTTGAGGAGTGGCATAGAATAGAGGGGCAGGATCACCTCCCTCAACCTGCTGTCAACACTCCTAATGCAGCCCAGGACACCACTTTGCTGGGCCCAGGGCCCCTTTGCTGCAAGGGCCCATTGCTGGCTCCACCTGGACCCCTGGTCCTTTATTGTTGAGCTACTTCCAGCTGGTCAGCCACCAGCATGTACGTGCTTGTTCCTCCCCGGTGCAGGACTTCACACTTCCCCTTGTTGAACCATCAACCCATTTCTCCAGCATGTCAAGGCTGTATTTCCTCTACAGCTAGTAGATTAATTACAATCCAGCATCTAGTCAGGTTTTTAGTACTGCACAAGGATTATCTTGAAGGCATGAGATAAACCATCGACACAGACAGACACAGATTTGTGAGACAACCAATTTCTCACTGAACCTTTACAGGATCAGCAGATAAGATCCATACATATTAATCTTTCACAATTTCATTTAAACTTTTTAAGACCTTATTTTCTGGATTCCTGAAGAAAACTGTTGCACTAAAATGTCCACTTAGGGTAGAAAAACATGAGCCATTATTCACTACTTGGTAAAAGTCTGGCAAAGTTAAACAAAAAAAAAAATCCATATTTCATTACAATGAAAAGGCTGAAGTATCTGACTTAACAGTCTAACAATAGTTTGAAAACTACTTTCCTGACTAGCAACTCCTCTGCTTTAGATCAGCTAGTGAGACAGGCTCTGACTCTGGATTATTATTTGCCTTCAATGCATAGCTAAATTTGAAGTGCAGATAGGAATGACTAGTTATTATCTTTGTCACCAGGGACACAGGAACAGACACATTCCCAATTAAAATGAATTTGGAAGAACTAACTGCCAAAATATATTTGAGGGACATTTGACATCTTTTTATCCTACAACTCTAACAATGAAATCTGTTGCTAAGGGCAAAGCATTTTCTATCAACTACTTAATTGCATGGCTGTGGAATTCACTTCTTATCAGACTGACAGGACATAAAACACTACTGTCAATTTTAGATTTATTGAAAAATTGCTTTCTTAAAGAAGTCCTGTTCCAATCACTTATCGGCAAAGGGTCACATTTGGAATACGAACCAAGCAGAACTTAAAAAGAAAGAGGCCAGCCAAAATACTGCACTGGTTCTGCAAGTCAGAGCTGGAACTGTTTTCTCTTGGAAAAGGATTCAAACCAAATACCTTGGGAAATATTCAACAGCAGCTTCCATCAGAACTACCTTGGCATTTCATATCATGATAGAACTAGAATGGTCATCTGACAGTACTCAAGAGAGTCTACAGCTATGTTAATCATTTTGAAAAACAATTAGAATATTAAACATATCATGCATTTCTACATCCTAGTAATTACTTCAAGTTCATCTCCCCATTTAGAAGAGTATCTTAAGTAGTAAGAACAGAAAATTGGTACAAAAATATATTCATACTTTGCATATCAACAGTATGAAAACTTTATAAATGCTCTTAGTTTCAATTTACCTCTATGACAAAATACATTATGATGTAACAACGGAGGACAGAAGCTGCAGTGAGCTGAAAATACTAGAATAACTCAAGCTCTTTGCTATTGCATAATTTGCTTTTTCATAAGCTATTCATCTTACCTTTGTTTTGTTGTATTTGCATTAACCTCCAAGTCACACCAAGCAATCTGTTCACCTGTTTGCTATTCAGCTTGCTGCTATCCTGAAGAGTATCTGTCACAAATTTCCTTATCATGTCCAGCCAACCAGAGTCTGCCTGAAGCGTTGACGTGCTTGCTAGTGAAACCATTATGTCACACAGAGTTAAGTTCAGTAAAAGATGGTCTATGTTGTTTGAGGATGTCATACAGTTCTTGTTGCTAAAAGGGAGGAGGGGGAGAACAAAGATTTCAGCAAATTATTCTTGAAATAAAAATGGACACCAGCTGATCCCCCTCGTACATACACCAGTGTTCTACATAGACTGCAAAGGTGCAGAATGACTTCAGAGGAGACTTTGCATGAATATAGTTTCACATATGGGAGACTGAGGGGAGAAAACCTGCTACTGGCCTGTGCCAAAACAGAATTGGTGTATCCACTTTGGCAGCTCAATAGTGAAGCAATGTGTGAGAGTTTGGCTTCTCCTGCTCCTGTACTGCTTTGCCCTGCAGGATAGCCAAAGTGTGTCCCACCTCCCTTCCTAGCTGTGCTTACCCAACCCTGTAACACAACTCTTATACAACTCTAGAAGACTGTCTGTAGGTTAAAAATAGTGTTTGAAATATGTTTTGACGTACTTCAGCAGTCAACTGAAGGAAACATGCAGAAATATAAAAATTGTCAGAATAACACTACCACCATTTAGTAATACGCAAATTCCAGATCAAGAATTCAATTAAAAAAATATGATCAAGTTTAAAAAAAACCTTTCTAAAATAATTTCTCTAAGGCAGCATTTTAGTTTCTACTGGAGACTATTCCGACAACTTCCTATAAAATAATTTTACAAAGAACAACCAACACTTTTCAATTGAAAACAATGCTACCTTCCTATAAAAACTTCTCTAAAGATCTTCAAGCAATATGAGTATGTAGTTTTCTTTTCCAACATTAAAAACTTAACACTTGATAAAGCATATGACTCATATTGTCTCACTTCCCTTAAGAAATTAAAAGCTGTTACATGACATTAATTTTATTCTTACCCTTTGAATGAATCTTTCTTTTTGTGTTTTACTGTCTCTTGTATAGAATAAGGAAAATGACGCATGAAGTGGTGCTTGAAATCAACAAGATAATTCATTCGAAGCCATAGTTCCTATTAAGGAAAGCAGATGAGAGACAGAAAACATGGTAGTAAGTGAAATACATCAGCACAATCATTTTCCAAGAGCCATTACTGGAATCAATGAAACAAAAGAACTTCAACTTCTGTTTCCAAATTTTTTAGATATATATTTACTTTCAGATGTAAATGTGAAGTCCTGTGCATGAACCTGAAGGTTGACAAAACAAGGGAGTAATATGATGATACAAGTTAAGGCTGGGCAACATTTAATCCCAATAAGTGTATTTTCTTAGCACATATTAATGTAGACATATGAAATATTAAAATCTGTTACAGATCTGAATTGAAAGAGCTTTTATAACAATTTATCAGTACTTAAAGTCAGAGTGAAATTCGATTAATTTGCAGTGACGGTCTTGAGTTTTCCATTAAGATATATTCCAATACTGCTTTTATCTTTCCCTGTCATTTATGTACTTGTAGTTGAACACCCACTGACAAAACATTTTCCAGTAAAAAGGCCATCCTTACAAAAAAAGGATTCAATATTTTAAAATAATTTTACTTTGTGGGTTAGCAGACATTCATAGTCACCATTCTACAAAGTGTCCAACAGAACTCATCACTTAAAAAGCCTACATCGCTCTCAAATTGATCAGGCAGAATAATCTTTTTGATATTCAACTATTAAGAATAGAGAATGGCCATTAAACTATTTCAAAGATCAATAGCTTTCCACTAAGCATATTCAGATTGGTGTTCCACAGTGTCTATAATAACCACTTTGGCCTGTAAGCCCAAGGGCTATCAAGTAAGCACAGCTTTCATTTTCAAACTGAGCCATTACGTTCATATTTTGTATATAAAGGTAACTATAAAGAAAAATGGTTTATTTTATCTTCTTCTTATCTAAAGTGAAATATGCTCTACAAAAGCCAAGTTGTATGAACCTCAAAATTCTCTCCCCACACCCCCAAACATCCCAAGGTTGTAACAAAACTGTATGTACCCAAAAGGTTCATGTCTTGACACAGGAACACACTTTCATGCAGGCACCCTATAGCTACGGGCAGCAGCTTTGCAGTATCCTTAAGAAAAAAGGCTGGGGGCAGTAGGCTGCCACAGACAATTCCCTTTTTGTGTGCTTCCAAGAGGCCCTCCAGAAAAGAGGAAGAAGAAAAAGGGGAACAGCATGTTTTCTTCAGACACACTGAATCTGCCCCTCAGGCAGTGTATGTTGGGTAAGTTTGGTCTAATGTAATGATTCCACAAACATTTTCCAATAATTAGTCTACATGTAGCTTTTTGTTTATAGGATCTTATAGTCCTATACACATGTAAAGCAAAGATTTGTCAAGACATTCTTTCCAACTACACTCAAAAGCCAAAAAGAAAACCATGTTCTGTTTCCAATGTGCAAAATCTTTGAAGAACAGCAAAAGTTACAAAAAACCAAAAAGGCAATTCATTTATCAGGGTAAAAGACAGAAATGATTTAGGTAAAAAAACCTTCGAGGATATTTTCCGAAGTGCTTATTGAGATTTTGATTCAATATGATCCTACCAATCATGACACAGCAACACAGATCCTGATATTGCCTGGTGCAATCTCACACCACTTTTATCTCCTACATTTTCAAACATTTAGGGTTTGTTCATTTCCACCCACCCCCTACAAAACTTTTCAACACACAGAAATGAGGAAGAAACAACTCAACCTCTAGAATATAAATTTGAGCAAAGTGTAGAATTATCTGGTAGACAAAATGCTCCCTTTCTTCAATACCACTTTCATTTTCAAAAGCTTTTGTGCTGCCTTGTCAAGGATGATTCCTGGAAATTCTAAGTGAACTCATTCCTCAGTTCAACACATTGTTTTCTAGAGTAAGAGACTTAGCAAAATCCAAATTCAAATTCTACTCAACCCCTCAGCTTTTTCTCTCTTAATAAAGTATTTTCACTACTTCCCATCACCAAATCACTGTTAAACAATCAAAACAAAATGAACTATCATTATTACGCCACAGATCATTTCTCCCTTACCATTTTGTATGTTTCATCATGTCGCTTTGTGAGCTTCCACAGTAAATGTATTATACTAAGCACTTGCTGCATAAGCTGCTGAGACTCTGCTTCCAAAAGATTTCCAAGAATGGGAGCTGATTGTGCAGGAGATGCTTCAATCCAGCACTCAATCAGTAATGGAATTATTATCTCAATAAAACCTTTTAAGTTTTCAGCTGAGGACAGGCCTTTTTCTGCACTGTCTATTACACTTGCCAGAGACCTAAACAAGAAAAGCAAAAAAAAAAGGATAAAAAGATAAAGGTCACATCTTTAAAACAAGATCACAGTAATACCACTTTCCTGTAACAGGAAAAATTACTTTTTTAACACATTAAATGTTCTGCTGGCTTTCTTACTAGGCATTTCTCTATAGAACAAAGGGAGCTCAAACCTTCTACAACAAACCTGCTCCCAAGTCACCCTGCAAGCTTGTGTCCTTCTGTAATAATTTCTTAGATTTCAGCATTTCTTTTCCCATTGTTTTATGTAAAGTCTTATCATATTACCTTCAAGTAACAGGTAGGAATTCACTGTACTCGGCACAACAAAAATTAAAAAACTTTAAGTTTTAAGCTCCTTAAAGCAAAATAATGCAACTGACTACAAGGTATTGTCAAATGCATGAGGTTTATTACAGTTAATAAACATCTCCAGCTATAATAAACATAGTGGTTTTCATATTAATAGGGAAAAAATAGTTCTTTGCAAAAACACAACTTTGGTTCCCACTTGATGTTTAGCTATAATGTTCTCGAAAGCAATTAGATGGAAAGTTATTAAAATTATCTGATAATGAAGCTAAACAAAAAATATTTAAAAAACTATAATTTAAATGAAAATAACATCTACCAGAAAGCAGGAAAACCAAGGACTCTTTTTTCCCCCCACTTAAAACACGCTTTCTTGGTGTCTCAAAAGGGATTATCAGCAGATATGACCAAATCCTCCCCCTGGATAAATTCAGGCAAGCTGTATGCATTTTAAAAACGAGATTCTTTAAAGAAATAAGCACATGAATAACTCCTGATAATTTTAAGCAATATAGAGCCCTTAAAAAAATAAAAGCAACAGTAATTTCAACTGATGATTTCTGAAATTGTTTTCCATGATGATTTTTTCTAGCAGGGAATTCCCCACCATAACACGCATAAAATTGGTACACTAAACCTCCTGTTATATTCCTTTTTATTTCAGTGTTCTCCAAGTGATTTTTCTTTTCATAAACATTCAAAATAGGATGTGAAAAACTATTTGCTTTCTTTCCACAGACACGCTGAGAAGTTCTGTTCACAAATAGGTAAAGCAGTTTTCCGAAGTCATCCTGTAATTTTTCTAAATTATCCAATTAGTAGTAGCTGCATTTCTCATGTTGTTGCAGTCATCTATAAAATGCATGTAGGAGAAAATTTTATTCTGTTATTTCTCTCTGGTTGAAATTGGTATCTCAAGAAAATCACTAAACCAAAAAAAACCCCAACCACAAACCCAGGTAAACTGTAAAAGGAGCAAGGAGAAAGAATAAAAAGAAAGAGAGACAGACAAGTTCTTTCTCAGTGTAGGCAAGATAGGATAGAATTTAAACACCCACAAAATAAAACGGACATGTGGAAACAAAACTGGTCATAAGAAAAAAATCACCTTTAGTACCTACTACAACTATCAGACATTTTAAATTTTATAAAGTTTAGAACTGACTACAGCAACCAATACATCCAGTAAATTTAATTTGGTTTATTTGTCCCTTTTTTGTTGCTTTATGTCCTTTCTATGCTGGACACACTGCAATAGACACCAGTTTGTATCTTACAGACTATGAAGAGTTTAGGGTCAATGTTTCTATCTCAGACTTTTTAACTCTCAGTCATCTCAAAACACGGTGAACAAATCCCATCTTCCAGTAATAACCACAATGAATTCTACTGAACAAGCCAGTTGACACTGAAAAAGTGAGGTTGTCCTATAAATGCTATGCCATGACAGGATTACACACTCAGCTGAGAGGCTGAAATAGCTGTGAAGTAGTAGTCTTCAATCATTTCTCCAAAAAGAATAACTGATACTATAGCAGAACTCTGGAATTCAAGCAATCCATTTCCAGAACACATAAATCCCCCCATTAAAGAGTAAAGAGTGCATGAAACCTAAGAAGTTGACAACACACTTGAAGATTCCTACAGAAGTGTAATACACAGAGAACTGTTTCAGTACTTTTCTGAATGAAGGAATAGAAAAAGGAAGAATTCATGACAAAAGGGATAATCCCAGCTCTTGAAAGCATTTGAGTAAGAATACTTAGGATAGTATCTCTAAAGATAAGATTACTCCATATAGTCAAGGTTAACAAAAACAGCAAATAAAATCTAAGTGCCAGTAACAGAGATGGCAAAGTATTAATTTGTCCAGTACTTCACTGATCAGTACAGTATCCCTAGCAATACAGGTTCATTGGAACTGGAAAGGTTTGATATCAATTGTTCTTTTTGTGACATATCTGTTACCACTATTCTTTAATGGTAAGGTGGCTCTTGGAAACAGTACAGAGCATCTTACCTTCATATCAGTATGAAATACTATTGAGGGGAGCTGCAAGGTATTTCTGTACCCCTTAAGCTGTCCTTTTTTTTTTTAATTTTTTAAATATTTTTATAAAGCCAGACCAAATAAACAAAAAATGTGTAAAATATCTGCCATTTGATACTAAGATAACAACAAAAATTCAAAGGGAAGAAGTCAAGAAAGTGTAAAAGAAACATAAAAGAAAGAAATAACTTGCTGTTCCTTAAAATAGGAAAAGTCACTGGAAGTTTGTAAGTTTTTATGGCTTGCAGTTCAGGCCAGGTTACTGTCCTCTTCTGTGTGCACTGACAATTGCAGCAAACATTCAGTACAGCAAGTGAACTGCACTTTCCATTTCCATCTGATGCAAGTCACACCATATACATATATATTGACTACTTTTTGTCTTCCATTTCAGTTCCTTAAGTCTTCTTTGCTTTTCTCCGCAGCTTCATTTTGTCCTTTTTCAGCAGAATCTGAAGCTCTGATGTTTCTCTTCAGCATCACTTCCAATCAAAAAAAAAAAAAAAAAAAACAAAAAAAAAAACCCTGGAACCCCCNNACACACCTTGGTACCACCAGATTTGAGTTGTGAAGGCTTTCATTTTTCCACACCTGAAACGAGTTTGGTGCAAAAAGCAGCACAGTCAGCACATAATGCAGAGGATACATTCTAACAATCTCCTAATTCACTGAAATCTTTAAATTTACACACAGTAAGAAGATCTAGCACACAACAGAAGATAATTAAATCTAAAGACTTGCATTATCAAATCATGCAGCATTCTGAGCTCAGAATCTATCCTTTTTAATAAACATTAATATTGCAAACTGATCCTGAAAAATCTCTTTCCATAATCACTAGATTATCAATGAGGTGTCATCCCTACCCAACGAACTTGCAAGATTAAAAATATACAAAAACTTAAAAAATTGAGCATACTATTACAGTGTTTGGAAGCCTACTTTTTAAGGAACGAAGTTGAAACTTATTTGCAGTATTAGTGATGAAGCCATCAACACACAAACACTGCAAACAGTTATAGTTTGGTCAACTTACTATTTATAATTAGTACTTGATTTGTGACTTCTTTAAACACACACATACACACATTGTTTGAGTATTCCACCTCTTATTAGAGCCAATTTCTGCCCTTGCAGTAGTGGCTACAGCAGGGGCCTGGGAACGCCTGTAAAAGGCCAGAATTGGTATTGGAAGTGTCAGAATTATTCACCTTTATCTTATTAGAAAAGATTTCAGTGCCAAATACAAAAACCACCACAGCAACTTTTCACTATTGGAACTTCACACATAACCACTAAAACAAGCTGTACTGACCCTCTGTGAAACACGAATACACCAAATACACATGCAAATGCAACAAAATGAGAACATTTTAGTACCTTCTGCGATGATCCTTCCCTTTCTGTTCTTCTGCCATCGACTTGGTTTGCCAATCTCGCCTTGCATTCTAGACACGTTTCCTTCTATTCTTCTGGCTCCTCCTCATGCTTGCAAACATCTTTTTGAAAGTATTTATAACCAGAAGTGGATCACGATGTTTCACCAAAATCTAGCTCCTCAGAGAAGTAGAATCCAATTCAGGTGACACCAGATGTAAAGTTAATTTTCCTAGATCTTGGATACAATGCATCTTCAGCTATCACAGGGCACAGTATACCACACACTGTATATCACTCAGGGCAAAATACAAGAATTCTCTGATATACAGTGGTCCACAATTGTGTGCTTCTGACTGCAAAGAAAATACCATTTTGTGCTCTGCTCCTGCCTTAAGTGGGCTTCACCAGCCTCAGTTCTAGCTAAAATTTTATGTGCAGCAGATTCAGTTGGTCATGACTGAACACTTACACTAACAATCACTTTTATGAGAATAAGCTGCCCATTTTACTTAGCTTAATATGTTGCCTATACCCACCACAAATAATGCTACCTACAGAGAGGAAGCCTAGGAGAATAGTAATGAGTGGTCACTTCTGTCTCTCCAAGACAGAGATGGAAATCACTCATTAATTCAGGCCAATACCTGTGGTATTCAAAGAGAACCCCTCTTCTTCTGCACTTCATTTATTCAAAGATGTAAGACAGACTTAGCAATAGATTAGATAGTGGGGTTTATATCCTTTTTTGCTACTGACCTTCTAGATGAGTTTGGTATAACCTCTTATTCAGTCTTCTCCAGCAGTCAAACAAGGATTGTGGTTTCTCTGTAAACCACCTTGGTGTTTATGGGTAACAGAGCTGTGTAACAGCTAAACTGCTCCCATTTTTCAAGTCATCATTCCAGGTCTCCTATCAGTAGGTATCTAACATCTATACTAATGCATATAGATGAGGATGCCTATGTTTAAAAAGTACCATAAAGTGGGATGGGAGGTCCTTCTCTAGTGGGTGAATCAAAAAGAAGAAAAATCAAAACAGTTGTTTATTTCTCCCTTAACTTCAGCTCACATCTGTTTAGAGTACTACTAAAATCCACACAAACTTTTCTGTGACTAAGCATACTACACTCTTTTTCATATTCATCAGCTTGTCTCAGACATATTTTATCCACAGTAAAGATATAAACTGGTGAAGTGATTCAAAATATCTAGAACTGGAAATGCAGTAGAACTTGACACCACCAGACACATCACACTATCCTGTTTAATAGGAGCGATAGTCAAAGAATATAGACTTCTAAGCTTATGATAGACTCTTGAAAGTAAAAGTAGAAAATATCAGTAAAATTCATTATCATAAACAAGCTTACATTTAATGTAAAGAAATTTGCCTGCTTGCCCCAAGGCCTGTTTGACAACCTGCAAGTTGTCAGTTTGCATTCCAGAAACACACTATTAGAGTTGGTAATCCAAAATTATTATGAATAGCATAAAATAAAAACTTTTATAATGGGAGAGCTCATGATGTACACATAGCAGTTATCTGCTGGGTATTTCCATATTTTCAAGCCCGTGCAGTACAACTGTACATTAAACTAAATGTCTTAAAATACAGCTGAGGGACAATCCCGCAACAAAAAATTAAATTGTGATCACACAGTTGACATTAATCCCCCAATTAGTTGACATTTTCTCACCTCAGTCTAAATGATGAGTTGATCTTTGGTCGTAAGCCACCATTTTCAAACAGTTGTACATGTTGCTGATTATTTGCATGGAGCTTCCAACTTATACATATTGGGTTCCTCACAGAATGAGGGCTGTCCTTTTGCTCTTGAAGCCCTTCATCCTCTTTTTCACTGGATCCATCCACCACTGCTTGGAGAAACTTTTTAAGCCTGGTAAGTACATTCAACCTCCACTGCTGAGAAGTTACTCTGCGATTTGGGTTAACAGAGAGCATCCAGGAAAGTTTGTCCCTGCTTTTCAGTCTTTTTGAGAGTTGCTGGTGAGAAATAAGCTCTACAAAATTCTTCAACAATATAACACTGCGGTCTGTAAGAAGAGCTGGATATGCTTCCAATAAAACGTCCAAGACTTTCAGTGAATCTTCCTGAATTCCCTCACTGATGTGAGTCATGGCACTAGAGAGATGGGCACTTACCAAAGGAAAAAATGGAGCAATCTGTTCTGCTCTTATTTTTGAAGCCAAGAAGTGCAGCAGGTGAACAGCTGCTCCTCTGACACTAGGATCTTTGTCTGTAAACACAGCTGCCACCTCACTTATTATATTTGAAAGGTGTGCATCAATTACAAATGGATACTGAGACAGGAGTTCTTTGAGTCCAAGAAGTGCATTATGTTTAACCCCAGGACTATAGTGATGCATCTGTGAAAGCAGATCCTAAAAGGAAACAAGCATATATACTTGCTATCATTATTATTTGAAGCTGTTTAAATTTCCCCCACCTATTTCCAGTACATTTTTCTTAAACACTCAAAAACCTACTCTTACAACGTATTGTTGTTCATAACAGCAAAATATGGTCAGAACAAACATAGTACTGGCTTAAAACACCATAATGAACAAATCATCAGAATTCAATGACAGGAAAAACAAGATACTATGACTTGTCCTTCAGGGTTACTCCTCGTTCTTAAGTTTATGCACAACCCTACAACAGAGGAATGACCAAAAGTAAGTCCTCTCACTCTTGTTCTCAAAAGTAGAACTACAAAATCTCAGCCTCAACAGCTTTCTTCAGTTTAAGCAGAGAGCTGCAAGAGACAGAAGACAACACAAACAAAGGAAAACAAAACCACCCCCCAAAGAAGTAGGAAATTCTTTAAAAACATCATTTAAGGAATCTACTTCTTAAAACCCTGTCTTTAAGTTATGATCCAAGACTTTGAAAAACTGAATGTAAAGACTAGATACTTAGATCAATGGGCAATTGGGGTTTAGCACTGATGAAAACCTTTCCCTTGGGTTACATGCTGGTCCGGCAAATTGAGTCGTTAAATTCATGGGTCAGATTATTGTCAAGGACAAGAAAATTGTATTCAGATACCCTGCAGAAGTTTTTAATTTTTTTTTAAATAAATACGTCTTCCTAAACTCTGGTAGGCATAAAACAAGATAAATGACAAGTAATTTTCTGTAACTTCAAAATGCAATGTCACAGCATACCTTTATGTTAAGTTTTCTATTTTGCGTAGGAAGCACTCCATCTTCTTTAAGCTGCTCAGGAATTTGTATGGCCTTTGTTTTGAAGGTAGTATCTGTTGCATTCTCTAGTCTAGGCTTTTTTTTCCCAACTTTTAATTTCACTTTCTGGAAATCTTCCTGATGTTTCCTTTTTTTAGTCATTCTGATTCTCTGCAAAAAGATATTCAGAATTTTAATTTAATTAGATACACAACAAAAATAAACTTTCCACCAAAGGGCAGCAACTTCCTAACAAAGGTTACTGTTTTTATTCTTTTTTTTTTCTACGCATAAACTAGTGCCCACTCTCGAGACAAGATCCTAGACTAAACAGACATGCAGATTGATTCCATGCAGCCATTCTTCTAGTGCCCAGGAAACATTCTGCTGCTCCTTTGGCTGTTTGTGCTTTGAGAACTATTTCAGAGGAAAAACATCACCAAAACATCTGCATCTGCCACTGCTTTATCAGGTTTAAGTTACTGGCTTTGTTTTGTTTCAAAAAGTTCCTGCCAACAAAGCAACTTTTCACATAATTGAATCTTGTCAAGCCAAGGAGCTCAGTGAACTGTTGCATTTCATTTGCACATTTCTTACCACGTCCATCAGTAACAGCACACAGACTGCACACGTACAAGCAAGGGTTTAATCAAGCCTTCACCAGTAACAGCAGGACACAAGAAATCTTAGAAAACTTCCACTACACACTGAAAAAACCAGTCTGTGCATTTAAAAATGATAACTAGAATTAGGGTGGGGCTTGACGGAAGAGGTTAAATGGGCACATATAGAGTAAAAAGAGATTGAAAAATGAAATCATATTTAAAAAGGCATAAGAAATGAAGTTCTGAGCCACTATACTTATAAGCTGTACAGACATACTAGAGTAGAAGTACAATAACCAAAGCAAATTAAAATTCACATAAGTTTCTAAATGGCTTTTTGGCTTTATCTGTTTTGATATTGAAGTACTCTTACTTCTACCAGGTTATAAAAACCCAAACCACAACACACCAAAAAACCTCAACAAACACTACATCACAAGTTCTTTTAATCTTCTAAAAAACCCTAAAACCTAAAAAAAAATACCCAAAACAAACACAAAACTCCAAAGACACCAATACAGCTGATTAAACCCAGAAATTTCTAAATAACATATCCAAACAATGATTCTTTTCTAGTGGATGTGATCATCATTGAATCTAGAATTCAAGAAAATAGATTTTTACAGCTGATTTTCCTAATAGACTTCAGGCTGAAATTTGTGCTGTACTTGAGTATTTAATATACACATCACCAGGATAATCATTAAATAATGCTTTAAATCAAGTTCTCATTTTCTATTCTTTTAAAACAATTTAAACAACTGATGACACAAACATTTGATTACAACTTAATTTCTGCTTTTCACATGCTAGCTTAAAAAATTATATGCAATACCACTTTAACTAAAGTACAAATTTAGCATAAGTAACCTATCAACTCAAAAGGCTTTTAAAAGACTTGGAGTTTGGTGCCAAAATAAAAAAGATCCTTTAGTATCCAACTACAACAATCATGGGTTTATAACCTTTTGACTTTTACCACATGCCTCTTTCAGGAAGCAATCACAAGATTTTTCACTACTTGATGCACAGAAACAAGTAGAAGCTTTTTACTTAAATGTTATTTCCACTTTAAAGGCTTGCCTTACTGGAGGTATCTAGGAAGCCTCACTCTACAAGATAAAGTGGTTGGCTCCCAATTAGCATTAATAACTTCACAATACAGTTGTGCACACACCTGAACAAAGTTAATTAAGTTCTTTTAAAGGAGGAGGCTTATAAAATATCCTTCCACCTACCAAAATAAAGCAGCATAGTTTACCTTGAAGTACAAACTCTGGAATTAATTTATTGGTAATCTAAGCCTATCCATTTACAATTCGTATGTAACATGCTAAATCAAGAGGTAAAACACTAAAGCCACGCAAACACCACAGCATCTATGTATCAGGCAAAGCTGTATACAGATGATGAAATTATGTAACTATTTTAATTAACTTGTTGCTGCTTTTTACTTCAATTGTATCTCACGAGGAGAGACTGCCGGAGCTGGGACTGTTTAGTTTGGAGAAGACTGAGAGGGGAATCTCATCAATGCATATAAACACCTCTAAGGCAGATGCCAAGAGGATGGTGCCAGACTTTTCAGTGGTGCCCAGGAACAGGATGACGAGCAACAGCCATTAACTAAACCACAAGAAGTTCCACCTCAATGCAAGGAAGAACTTCTTTACACTGAAGGTGGCAGAGCACTGGAACAGGCTGTCCAAGCGAGGTCATGGAATCTCCCTCTCTGGAGACATTCCAAACCCACCTGGACATGTTCCTGTGTAACCTGCTCTAAATCACCCTAAGCCAGCAGGGGGGTTGGACTAGATGATCTCCAGAAGTCCCTTCCAACCCTAACTGATCTATGATTCTGTGTATTTTTACTTGGCCCTCCTCCAACAGGACTGAGCTAAGTGCATCTAATAGTTTATGCACTCGCATGATTTTACAACACAAAACATTAAAACAACCTCAAATCGATGCAAGCTTCCTTTAACACAGAGTTGCACGCCACGCTTTTCAGAAGCCACTCAGCCACTCTTGCACAAGGGTCAGGGAAACAGAGGGGAACCAAAAAGAGGGACTGTTTCACTGTAGTGAAGGGTCTGGAGAAAAGTTGCTCAGGGGAGACCTTAACGCTCTCTACAACTCCCTGAAAGGAGGTTGTAGCCAGGTGGGGATCGGTCTCTTCTCCCAGGAAACCAGTGACAGGAGGAGACGACAGAGGCTTAAGCTGGAGGAGGGGCAGTTTAGGTTGGACATCACGAAGAATTTCTTCACAGAAAAGACTGACTAGGCATGGAAATGGACTGCCCAGGGAGGTAAGGGAGTCACAGTCCCTGGAATTGTTTAAGGAAAGATGCAGCACTTAGTGCCACGGTCTAGTTCACATTGTGACGTTTAGTCGTAGGTTGGACTTGATGATCCAACCTAATTGATTCTGTAATTACTTCCTCGCAGCTCCGAGGCCGTATCCTTAGGGAACTTCACTACCTTGCTCAAGCAATCAGGAAAATCCCGAGAAACCCGAAGGCAAGGCACACGCCCATCCCAACTCCTCTGACCTGCCAAGGATTTCCCCCCAGGCGAACTCCGTCCCCGCACAGGGCAGCGATACTTACTGGCGATCACCTCCCCGCGGCTCCCGCGCCGGCAGCGCATCCCCCGCCGCCGCCACCTGGACCGGACCGCACCGCACCGCGCCGCACCGACCG
>WEIV01028655.1:81691-92543 GCA_013390005.1 Calyptomena viridis | reverse complement strand
ATCAGCCCGGCGGATCCCAGCCGGTGATCCCTGCACAGCAAAAAAGCTGTCCGACTTTTTTGGTTGGTTGGTTGGTTTTGGTTTTTTTTCGTATACAGCTCTTTTTGTATACAACGTCCTCGTGAGGGGAAGAAAAGGGGCAGGCACCGATCTCCCGGGTGACCGGCGACAGGACCCGAAGGAATGGCCTGACGCTGTGTCAGGGGAGGTTTAAGTTGGGTATCAGGAAATGGTCCTTCACTGGAACAGGCTCCTCAGGGCAGTGGTCACAGCACCAAGCGTGCCAGAGTTCAGGAAGCGTTTGGACAATGCTGTCAGGCACAGGGTGTGACTCTTGTGGACGGTCCTGTGCAGGGCTGAGTTGGGGCTCGATGATCCTTGTGGGGCCCCTCCAAATCTGCATATTCTGAGTTTGCGAAGATGTTTTTCCCTCCCGTGGAGTGGGGTGCTCTCAAGCGCTGCTCTGGCGCTACAGCAGGCAACCAGATAATAATAACCAGTATCCACATAAGCACAAGTCCTATGAGGAGCAGCTGAGGGAGCTGGCGTTGGTTTAGCCTGGAGAAGAGGAGGCTCAGGGGTGACCTTACTGTTCTCTACAACCACCCGGAAGGTTATAGCCAGATGGGGGTTGGTCTCTTCTCCCAGGCAACCAGTGATGGGACTAGAGAATACAATCAGTTGTGCCAGGGGAGCCTTAGGTTGGACACAGGAAGAATTTCTTCACAGAAAGGGTGATTAGACATTGAAATGGGCTGACCAGGGAGGTGGCGGAGTAGCTGTGTTTAAGGAAAGACTGGACATGGCACTTATTGCCATTTTCTACTTGACATAATGTTGTTCAGTCATTGGTTGGACTCGATGGTCTCAGAGGTCTTTTCCAACCTGATCGATTCTGTAATTCTTTTGGTGAAGGCATCACAGAGTCAGCATTAGCATTTGAGGCTTCACAAATAAACAACCAGGCACACTACAAACTTTTGTACACTCATGCCTCTATGAAGTTTGCTGCTCCAAAGGGGTCATGAATTCCCAAGTCAGAAAGTGCACAACCCTAGGAGATTCAGGAAGCAACACAAGAGGAGGATGTTTCCATACCTGCCTATAACATCATAATTCCCACCAGAGTGTAAATCTGCAGTTGCATGCTTTAAACTTTTCATTAACCTGTGAACACTCTCCTCCTTTCCCCTTTATGCCTTCTGTGAGGAGCAGGAGTTCTGCATTTTTTTGCTAAAAACCCCTTCCTCAAAGCTCTCTGGTCTCTGAGTAAAATGTCTAAAACCAAGGTAAAGCTTACAGAAAAAGTAATTTTCTCTTGGTTTAATTTTTCTTGCTATTCTTTAACTTTTAATTCTATTATTCTTGTTATGCCAGATGTCTGTCTTGCTGTTACTGTGAGAAACCAAAATGTATCATATTAAATAGTCAACAGCATTGTTCAAGCATCATCAGTAAAGATAATGCCTTTTTTCCTTACTTTGCAATACTGGCACAAGTAAAACATTAAAATCTGCTTTGGAACAAGCATGCAGTTTTCCATTAGTACAAGAATATATCAAGCCATCGCAAAACAAAGGCAGACACAAGAACAAAATACTACAATGCTTTTTCAGCCTCTGTTCGCACCAAGAAAAAAAGAAAAAGGAAAATAATTGCACAACTGAATAGATTATATTAGACTGTGTTCTCTGAGAACACTTCCAGAAGCATATTCTTCATGACTCTTACAAAATTCAGGTTTCTCAGCTGTCTTTGAGAAGTACAACAGCACTGTGCAGCACACCATTCAAACCATTTTATATCACTGTGCTACAGATTCAGGAGTCTTCTTTTTCAGCATGCTCCTCCTGTATCCAAGAAAAAAAACAGCTTGAATCCAAGTAATTTCAATTTAATTTAAACTTTATTTCCTTCAGGAATTATTCCAAAATAAGAGGAAAAAGCAGCTGTCCCAGAAATGGCCATTTAAAACACTTGAATGTTCTGATATTATTAATTTGTAGAATGCTCTGCACTTTGAAAACAAAGATGTTTCTATTTTTATTTTCGGAATTTTTACTGATCAAGTTCACCTTCATTAAACATTGTCCCTTAGATATAGAAAGTGAACCGCAAGAACTCTGGTTCCATCTCAGCTTCTGACAGGAACAGCTTTAGTTGCATTCCAGAAATTCTTCACAGTTTCTTTAAAAGAGTGTTGTGTGTTTTAATTTCTTTGTCATTGAACTGTTTTCTTTCCTATGTCTGTTTATAGAATAAAACTAATAAATTTTGTTGCTGCTTTCTTTGTTACCTTAGTTTTATTGCATCTTGCATTCCACGACATGAAGATGTGAAACCATCAGGAAGAGGATTCCCAATTACATCCAGATCTCCAAAAAACTGTATAAGTTAACACTAAAAGGTTCATTTACCATCTGGCCTCAGCATGTCTGTATTATACCAGCATTTGGCTGCAAAGCTGAAGAGCCTTAATTAGAACCACTGAGTGCTACCCCAACATTGCAAGCAGGAAGAGAATTTTAATTACACAATTTAACTTTAAAAAATATTTTTTCCTAAGTACACTAATTTATAACCATCCAAAACTTTTTTCCACCATCCTACAAAAGCAGAAATCATTAATACACAGACCTTTATATTCAGCCATAGACACTAGTACTTTAGTTGGAAAAAAACTTGTATCAAAAGAGCCTGAAGGACAGGATAAGCCAGCTTTCATTTCATTGGGATAAGAGAAGACAAAAAATACTTTCACTACTCCATCAGTGCCTCTTAACCAGAGCCTAGTTAGATCTCTATACATATTCCTAAATTGGTAAGCATAGCCAACTTCTATTGACCTGGTTAAAGCTTCCAGGCTTTACCTAGGCTCCCTAAATTGGTTATAATCCAGACACTTCTTAACTCAGAATAAGACTGACAGCACTGACTTTTTATTATTATTTTTAATCTTTATTTAAAAAAAAATGTGGAGACCTATTCATAACCTTTATAGGGAAGAGGAGTTTTGACTACAAAAGATTTTGTGGCCCAGCAGCCACAGGAAATAACTTCCAAGTGTTTGCTGTAGGATTCATTTGTACTGCTGACTGCAGTAGTTCATTCTGCTGGTAACTCTTTGTAAAAGAACCAACAATAAGAAAAGATCAGACTGTCAATGTACTTATTGTATTTAATATTGAAAAGGACAAGCTACCTGTTTTAAAAATGTGTTTTACATGGAAAGAAAGAAATGAGCTGTACAACCTTTCCATACTATAGTATAGAAATTTCAGCTACATGGAGAAATAAACAACAAGAATCTCAAAACCAAGTTATTAATTTAATTAAAATAACACTGTACAAACCCTAAACATAATCAATTCTGTTGAGCTCGTATTAAATAAAACAACAAACTTACAGAAAGAAAACACTGCTATATTAGCACTATTAACCATCATGTCACTGTGTGCTGCTGTTGCTTGGTCTCCTCAAAGTTCCACTTTCCGCCAGGATCCTTATAACATTCGGAATATCAATTCCTTGGTTAAAAGCAAACAAACGAAACCAGAAAATAAGCAATTTTACGATAAAATTCACTTAAAACCACAATTTATATATAATTTATATGTAATTTTTTAAATTCAGATGCTGAAATGAGTTTGGGTCTTTCCTTATTTAATGAAATTAAATGAAAAATACCATGACTGTTAACAATCAGAATATGCCTGCAAACTGTAACTGTGTATTGGTATGAACAGCTGTACTGGTTCAGTTAAAGAGTCTGTCTTGCCTCTCTACCCTGACTTTCAAAGGTCTACAGCTGATAATCAGAAAACCACACCCAGAACTGCTTGATTTTATCACTGTAACAATAAGTTAAAAGCATCCTCCCCTGAACACAAGCAAGAAGGGCATATTGCTTAGACAAAATTAATGCCCATGACTTTAGGAGGGTGAGAGAAGTAGAAGAAACTTGGGGACTGTCTAGGTGGCAATAATAAACATTCAGCACCCATAACCAAATGCCAAGGGAAGAGTAAAAGCAGGGTGAGTGGGCGTTACACATGGTGGGGTATGGGATACCATGTCCTACTCATCTCAGATCATCTTCAGCTCAGGAAACTTTCTGAGGACAGTCTGATAGGGGGAAACTTTTCAGTAGTGCTCTTCCAAACAGGTGCCCAGTCTGGGCCAGACAGTGAAGACAAGGAAACACGTAACATTTTTGTATCCACAGTATCCTTTTGCTAGGAGTGCCCTAGACTATCCACCCTACCTTTGCATGAAGAACCATCTCTTTTTGTCCATTTTTCACTCCCACACTACTCCAAATATATAGATTAAAAGAGATAGAAAAGAACAGAATCCTGTCTGTAATCTCCATCCACTCATGGATTTTACAAATCTCTATTACAGTATCTTAGTCATCTCTTTTCTGGGACAAAAAGAGTCCTAGCTCTCTATTGCATCTACTCATACAGAAGATATTCCAAATGATGGGAAGGTTTACCATCTCCAAACCTTTGGCGGCAACGAAGACCTTTATCTGAAATAAGGGAAACCCTTTGCCAGATACAGGCAAAGCATGAGTTAATACAATAGCAAAATGACTCCCCCCATCCTTATTTCCATTCATTCTTTAATTGTCTGTATTCAACATACTCTTCTGACTTACAAGTTTGTATTTCCCCTGATTTGATGAGGAGCTTTTGGAATTTTTCAGTTCAACCAACACTTTGAACTGGTTCAAATTTGAGGAAATCTTGTCATCTTGCCAGATACTTGTCCCTTTTCCCAAGTCATTTGTGAAGATATAAAAGAGCACAGGCCCACCATTTTCTACTGGAACCCCTTTTCATTGTTAAAGATAATTGCCCATTTGCTATCTCTTTATTATTTAAACAATACAAAAATTTCCCTCTTTTCCCGAAGCCAGTTAGTGCCCTTAAAAGCCTATGATTAGAGTCAAAAGCTTCCTGGAACTCGAAACCTATCAAAAGCTTCTTGGAATTCTAAACAGACTATATAAACTGGATCACCTTTATCCGACTCCTTTGCTGACCCCTTTCAAACAACTCCAGAAAGTCTGTAACCAGGCTTTTCTTATCACAAAAGCCATATTCATTCTCCAGTAGCCACTCTAAGTAGATCATATTTGTCCAGGTGTCCACTAATTCCTACCTTGTTTTTCTAAAGTTTCTATTCACCTGTCCAATATAAGGTAGTAGGTTCAAAGATCACCTGGAGCCCTGTACTGGCTTTGTCTGGGATGGAGTTAATTTTCTTCAGAGCAGCCTGTATGGTGCTATGGATTTGTGGACAAAACAGTGTTGATTAACAGACCAGTGCTTTGGCCATTGCAAGGGTTCTTGGAAAACGTCAAGGCTTTTGCTCTTTCTCACTCTGCACTTCTCCAGTGATTTGTCTGGGAAATGGAAAAAAAACTTGTAAGGGGACAGCTGACCCAAACTGGACAAAGGGATTCCATGTATCATGCTCAGCAATAGAACCTGGGGAGGCAAGGGGGTTGGGTCAGCTCCCAAGGTGGCTGTTGGTCAGAGACTCGCTGGGCATCACTTTGCTTGTGGGAAGCGCTGAGTGATTGTCTTTGCATCACTTGTTCCTTCCTACACTCGCCCTTCATTAAACTGCTGTTACCGTGACACATGAGTTCTCTCACTTTTGTTCCTACAGTCCAGCTGCAGTGGGATTAGGGGGCAGTGAGTAAGCAGTTGTGTTCTACACACAAAAAAACCCCTTATAAAACCCCTAAAACACAAAAGAGAATCATGATTGCCACTCATAAATTTTCAGGTTGAAAAGGAAGCTTCATGGGAGAAATCACTACCACCACTAACTTAAGCATTTTGTTCTGGAAGTGAAGAGTTCTAACAGTTTGCTACCTCCGTGGTTTTACATTGTCAATTTGTTCCAGAACTTTCCTTCCACACAGGTACTCTGCTGAGTTGTGCACACACACGTGCCTGTGAGAGGTTATGGCAAGGACTGCAGTCTCTCCAGTTCCTTCCACACTGAGCACTCAGGCAAAGAGTATCTTAAGCTTCCCTACAATGTATTCATCTTCAGTGTTCTTTTTTTAAGCTTTATGATTCTAAACACACTCTGAGAAGCTTAGAAATGTATATGGGAAATTTCTGAAGAAAGGGCAGTAGTTGACTGAAGATGTGAGACGGTTTAACAGCTGAAACTTCTTAAAAACTTGTAAGCAAAAGAAAGACTATTTGTCTCTGATTGATTGTTATTTCTATGTTACTGTGTAAATACAGTTCCTTCAGGAACCAGTAGGTAAAAATTTTTTTGTTGTGGTATTCACAAGACCAGTGTTTCTTCACTTATAGTACAGACAAATGATGCTGGTTTTTTCTAATATGCTCGATTTTAGCTTACTATCTCTCACCATGTAATTGTTACTGTGAACAAATCAGAAAAGAATTTTCAAAAAATTCAGCAATTATTAGTGCCTTTATGGGAAGGCAGCCATTTTGAATTACCATTCTTAAACTGGATCCTGCAAAAGTTAAAAGGGGGAAAAAAGAAGTCTCTTCAGCCCCCCTTAATACCTAAAAGTTCTTTGACCCATATATGCCCTTAGTATTTCATAGAGCCAACAAAATATGTTATGTATATTGTCATATATGTTTGTGAGTGTATGCATGCTTACATGAATTACCTCTGAAAGCTGGATTTGCTGCTGCTATTTTGTGTAGAGTAGCAGTAACTTCCTCAACATTCATATTTCTTACACTGTTCAAAAATTCAGTTGTGACATTGTTCTCAAATGCTGTTTCAGAAGAGCCAGTTAAAAAGCTTTGGGGTTCATCTTCTCCGTTTACTGATAGGGACTGCTTAGCTGATCGGCTGCTTGAATACTCTTAAAGAAGAGAAATGCTGTTTTTCAGTAAGAGCTTTTCAGAAGCTAAACCTCATAGAAAAATCAGAAAATTGACATTGCAAAGAAAAAACCCAAACATATAAAAAACCTTCACTAGTATTCTGGGTATCTTGCCTTTTCAAGCATAGGATTGCACTTCCTGTGTTGGTGAGAAATAGACATTTGTTTGTATCAGAAGGATTTGACATCAAAGAAATTCAGGATTCTTTGAAAAAATTAATCAGAAGTACCGAAGCCAAGTAGGTGCAGTATTCAGGTATTAAAGACAATTATCCATCCTATACAACATAACCTTCTTTCCACTAACATCTTCATTCAACTAAACATGCAGTAAGCATCTTCTCGAAAAAGAAGTGAAAGAAATATTGGGAGGGGAAGGATAAAAAAGAGAAACTTTTGAAGTTTCCTTAGAAACAATTCCCTCTGAACAGAGGAAAGTCAAAGTTGACCCTAACTCAATTTCTCCTCAACTCCTACAGTTATGTAGGATCAATGTTTTTATATAGTCTTCCTTCTCTAATATTTGTAGAGCATGGGGAAAAAAAACCCAAACTGCTAATTTATACTACTTGACTCTGGCTTTATTCGGCTCTTAAGCTCTGGTTTGAGAGAAAAAAAAAGGCTAACTCAATTTATGCAAGGTTGAGTGTTAGGATCAAAGCATGTTAAAGATTGCAAAGCCAACATTACCAGTATCGGAGTCACTAATATCTGCTGAAGTCGGGTCAGAGTATTCTGTGGAACATTCCAGTGCTGCTTCTCCATTATATTCAGCATCTAACAAGTCCTGCGAGTTTGAAAAAAAAAAAATAAAAAAGATGTGTTCGGAATGTCATCTGGACAATGTCTTGAAATGATGAACTACTATATTTTTAATTATCACAAACCAAATAAAAGACCAGTATTTCTGCTACCAAATCTGAAAAATCAAGTATTTCTTTGAAAATCATAGGGTTGATAATGAAATTCGATGTATAGTCTGCCCGTGGTATCTCTCTACATATGAAAAAGCTCTGTATTAAGCAATGAAGTGATACTTATTGAGTCTAATTCTCAACCTTCAGGTCTAAAAAACAAGCATTTTACACTACAAATAAAAGAGTTAGTTAAAAAATTACCAGCTGAAAGATCACAGTTTAGAATACTAACAAGGCCTAATGTGGGAAAACATTTTTGTTTTCTACAACTAATAGGCTAGAAGTTACAAAACGATCAAGTTCTAACTGATGTACCATGTCAGCAGCCCCAAAGAAGTACTCAAAACACCTCCACGTGTACCACCTATGTAAAGTCAAGTCCGTCAAAAACAATAGCAGAGTGGGGGAAAACTGGTTTCTCAGAGTGGAAGAAGAAAGAGACCTCAAAGAGAACAGTCCAAAAGGTAGGAACAAACATTGTGTAAGACAGAAAACTGATGTCAATGATGCTTGTTTAGATGGTGAATGGAGTGAAGGCTAGAAACAAACAGGATACAGAACAAGGGTGTCAGGGAAATCGAGATGACGAAAGCTTAAGTTAGAATCGAAAAGGGGCAACAGTAGCAGACAACCTTTGATGTAAGGAAAAACATAAGATGAATTTTAGTTTCTACTAACAAAAAAAAAAGTGCAAGCACCTTCGAACAGAAATTTGTTAGACTCCTCAACAGAAAAGCTAAAATTTTATCCTATTATCACTACAAAAATTCATGTATTTACTGGGCAAAACTTACAATACAGTCTCCACAGCAATTTTGTTTCATTAAGTTATCTATAATAGAAAATGCCACATAATCACAAGAATCCACATTACTTTGTTTGATGCAGCCTGCTGCCGATATTCCACCAGTGCAGCTGTAAGAGTCTGTGTAACTTTCAGGATAAATGAAGCATCATCGTCATTCAGTATCTCAAAATTTTGCTAGGAAAAAAACAAACCAAAACAACACAAAATATAAATACTTCCCCTCTGAAAGATGGAAGTATTACAATTTATAAATGAACCTGCAGGAACCTCATTTTCTTTAGTCGCTACCCTTCTGCCAGACATGGCTGAAATTATAAAGCAAATACCGTTATTTTTTATCCCATGAATCTGGGGTAGGGAGGTGGAATAAAAGAGAATCCTAACAGAAGAAAGCTGCAGCTACCCAACACAATCCTTTGAAAAGGAACAAGTGAAGAATATGCCTGAAAATATATAGAAGAAAATGCCTTTCTTTAAGTATTTTGATCTCTTCCCAAGATACCTGCATACAAATGAACATGTACACCTTCCCTGAGGCAATATAGTCATAATCCATTTCTCTAGAAAGTAGCAAAACCCCACGATGCTATTGAACTTAAAAATACATGCTGCCTTGCCTTACACTAACATTCTTCTTCCCCAAAAGCCTAAGGAAAAAGTAGCCTTGAAGCTGTGAAGCTCTAGTGGGGGAACTAGTGCCAACAGCCCACACAGAGAGGGCTAAAACATGTGTCGTCCTCTTCTGTACACCAAGAAATTTCTACCGAAAACACTTGCACTGGGCACAACATAACAGAACTGCAGGTCTGTCCTAACAATCCAGTCTTCTGGACACTTCAAACAATGGAAAAAAGTAATAAAAAATTAGCATTAAGTTTGTATGTGACAGCATAACAGGGGTTATATTATATTTTTAACACTGACAGTATTCATCTCTCCTGGTTTACACAAGTTATATTTCATGAAGAACTTGACAAAAGCTAGGTCAAAAAAGATTAAATTTGGGCAATGATCTCTTTGGTATTACACAATATAAGAAATATGATTTTTTTAATGACAAATCTCAGCATACTGTTTTCATAGTATGCTCAACATACTGATTTTCACAATTAAAAAAGCATACAATTATCAAACTAGTAATAATGGATAATTATCAAACATTTCACAATATGAACAACAAGTCCAAAAAAGAGTCCAAAAAGACAACTTGCATCATTTTGTATCCACCACATGAGAAACTTTTTGAATCCAACAATAATAGAAACATACAATGGAGTGTATGACTGTAGATGCTAATATTAAACAATTTCCAAAAAAGGTTTCCAAAATAGAGCCTTGTTCCAATCACATTCCCAACAGCCCATTTTCTTCTTGGAGGACAATCGTATTAAATGAGATGGTCCCGCAAAACAAAATCAAGTTTCATTAACTAGATGCAACCTTGACACATAATAATTCCCCACAAAAAAAGAAGAAAAAAGATTTTATGATGGTCAGCAGTGCTTAAATTACCATGCAGTAGCTCAGTCACAGCAACTAACAGTAATGATTTTCGTGCGGGTTGTCACTGGTGCTTTTATTAAAACACCATTTCTGTATGCAAGACCATGAATGTTGTTGATACATCTAACAACTGGCAACTGCTAGTTTTTCACTCTTACTGATTGTATCAATGCTGTGAATGTGTACATAATATGTATTTTCAACAACTGAACATAATTCTGGTGTTCTGCCACTTACTTTACACAAGGAATAGACAGGTTTTTTAGTTTATGAGGTTTTGGGTAGAGGAGGGTTTTGTTTAAATACACAACTTGCATTTTGTTTCTTAAAAATTGCTTCTTTCCTTTCTGCATATCTCAGATATTTGTCTTCATTCTGCTTCCTTCCATTACTGAATTACATCTTTCCAAATTCCTCATTTGAAAATCACAGACTAGTTATAAAAGGACACAAAAATTTGAAAAAGCCATTTTACCCAGGCATGTAGTTACGCAGTGAAGTTAAGCTACAGTTGAGAAAAATGCATTAATTTTCAATGCAAGTCATTCCCCTGACAGTAAACTGGTACTTTAGTGAAAAATATGTCTAGAAATTTGAGAATTAATAGCTATATTACAAATTAAATGGCATTCACTTTATTCTAAATCCTGCCTTCTAACAAAATATGCTGTTGGATTACCAGACTGCCTACATGTTAGATTTAGCAAATCAGTGATTCTTTTA
>WEIV01028655.1:0-56222 GCA_013390005.1 Calyptomena viridis | reverse complement strand
CATTTGTTTTAACAAATGATGGGATTCCTTCCACATCAGTTCTAAGTGAAAGTAATTTGAAACTATGAAATGGAAAGCAGGTGTTGAAAGGTGAGGAATGGAGGCAATTTCAACACTTTGAATAGAGCAAGTATATAGAGGAAACCCAGGTCTAGAAAAGAGATGAAATAATCCAGGGAGATTGTTTTATTTTTATGTTTAAATATCCTTTAAAATGTGCATGTTTTCAAACTACTAAGTGGGCAATGCCTTGCTTTTTGGCATATTATCCTGACACCAAAAGTTGCAGATCTTAGACTGAACTATTTCAATTCAATTCAGTTTTTATTAAAAGTAAGAAGATTACAAGAGAAACATTAGAAATAGCCAAGATGAAGATACAAAAGAAAAAATGATCAGTACATGCATAGCAGAAAAATGGGAATATTATACCTAACACAAATCATACAAGATGGTTTTGTGGTACCTGTAGATGGTTCACAGGTGACAGTGACTCTTGTTTTCTTATTTGTAGTTGACTGTTGGTTGCTGTAAAATTGGGTGATAGAAAAATATAAAAGCTCAACAAGGTGAAGTAATGTATCTCCTTGCCAGGCTTTGGCTTCTCCATCTGAAGGCTTTATTAAGTGATTGAAGTGGTGGGGTTGAAATTACTTGAGAAATGTGACTTATCTTTTTTTCTTTTGTTGTTGCAATTACTTCCTCTGGTAGTAGGACTTATATTTTCTTTTGTTTGACTTTTCTTATATGTAATATAGCCATCTCAGACAATATGTCCTTTTGTCCTTTCCCTTTTTTTTCTGGATTACATCATTCAAATACTTTCACTTAATTGTGTTTTCCTGTTAACCATTTGGCCAATCTATATGTTCATTTTCTCAAGGTTTTTTCCATAGAAAAAGTACAGCAATATTTTAAGAAGAAGATGCCCATTCTTCTCTGGATTTGCTATACAAGTTTTTGTCAAGAATAAACTTAAAAGATACACTGGGCAAAATGATCCCTGCTTAACTCCATAAGAAAAAATGTGTACCAGACATGTAGTGGCCATTGTTCTCAGCCTTTATGTTCTTATGAAGAGAAACAATGACCTTCTAGACAAGGTGTGATGAATTCCTTTATGCTTCCCAAATTGACATGAGCCTGGCTCCGGGTATCTCTCCTTGGAGGTCATCTAGTTTGTTGCCTGGTGTGATACTTTTCGTTTGTTGGGGTTTTAACAGTCTCACAAGGATTTGTTTGATTACATAGGTGTTTTTCAATGATTTTTTGCAGATTTTTTTTTTCTGGTTGTAGAGTCACAGCTTTTACAGTGTGTCCTTCTCCTTCTTTTGCACTTGTATTATAATGCTTCCAGTTTTGTTCTGAATCTGTGGTTACAGTCTGTACAACCACACATTTGTGCAGTATCCTACTTTCAGGTATGTTTCTCATTATGACATTGAAACAATAAACTGCTGCACATTTATATATTGTTACTCTCTGGGCAGGGGAATTACATTTAAATCTTAAAATAACATTTAATTGAATTTTTTAACAGACAAATCCCTCCCAAGTAGTCCCGTGATTTCATATGTTGAGCTATCTTGCTCAAAGCTATTTTTATAGGACTGATGCATCATAGTTTCTTTCATAAGATAATTACCTGTCTTTTCACATTATTTTCCTGTTTCTTCTCAAAGTTGCTGACTGTAAATTCACACATCGTCACTGTTCCTGAATTTTGTTTCTACTTAGATATTAAAAAATGTTTCTGTGCAAATTAAGTAATAATGCACACTAAAACTGTTATATTTAGGCTAATAAACCAAGTATGAAGACAATATGATAATATGCAGCAATTGTTAATATAATAAAAAAAATGTTAGAGAGGACAGCTCTGTACATTTGTTTAAAAAAAAGAGAATGTGTTGCTATCTATAAGAATAGGATAATACATTTTTACAGTGAAAGCAAGCAGTGGTCTCTGTTTCTCGTATTGACTTCTGTGTTGCTGATCAGCTTGATTCTCTTTTATCTAAAAAAGGTGCACACAGAAATGTGGACAGAACTCTTGGCCTAAAACAAGAGCTATAACATGGAAATGTACTAGCTGGACTTTTTACTGTTCTGGTGGTGAAGGGATTAGGCATCCCACAACATCATCATTCACATTAATACGAAATTTTAAACTTTGAAAGGAAAAAAAAATAAAATAAGAAAAGGAGGGGAGTGGTATGGTTTTCAGAACTAGTCAAATGAGTCAGAAATGAAGACAGCTTTTAGCTGTCCCAAGAAGTAACATTGTCCCATATGTTGAACAATTTCCCCACATGGTCTTCACTTCTCTTTCCTTTGAGACTCTGGACACCTTTATCACAGCATTCACAGCTCCAAGTGCCTGACAATAAGACAAGTAGCCACTTTCAAATAGGAATCCTGCAGGAGTTATTAGACCTCGCTATTTACTAAACTGAAGTTGGACTATTTTCTGAGACTACGTTATCCAGACGCACATGCTATGCACTGTGGAAAGGCACATGAAATCTGTCCAGCATGTAGTCTGCCAAATGGCATAGGTTATACAGCAAGAAATAGGAAAAGGTTGTCCACCACATAGCTGTGGGTTATAAAACAGTTATATTCAGGAGGGTGTGTGGATGGATCTCAGCAGACGGTCAACCTCTCTAAGAATCAAGAAGTATTTTTGCCAAGTCTTCCAATCTGTCAAAACAGCCACAGGACAAAAACAAAAGGAGGAAAAAAAAAAGAACTAAGCAGTCAAAATAGCTACAAACAATCTGTTGCCTTCTTGATGAAGACCTGACTAGATACAGAGCCTACACTACACACACCCACATATATATATATATTTAGGGAAATAACTCCCTAATTTAATGTAAATAAAGCAAGATAGATTTGTAGATTTTCCTTATTTAATTTAGGTGAGTTTTTAAAAATGTCGATTGAGATCGTTTGTTTTCCTTTTGTTGTTCAGTCCAGCTTCAAAATAGATGTGTGCTTCAGTCTCTAACCAATTGTTAGAGCACCTCATTAATCAAATTTATTTGGCAAGAAAGTAGAAGTAGGTTTGTATTCAGTACAACTTGAGATTGATTGTATTCCACAAATCTTCAGATATTTCTTCTCAGCTATAAGAGGCTGTTCTTGGACAGCTCTGAATCTGAAACTGGAATTATACACCAATTTAGTTGTAATTTATTATTTATATGGCACTAACGAGTTGACATATAAGCTGCTCAAGCTCTGCTCATTATTTAGTCACGTACAAATCCCTCTTTTTTCTCAGAATTATGCCCTGAAGTTGTGTACTAAGCCACAAATGGACCAGCTGAATTGCCCATATAAATTCCTGACACACATTCTGTGTCACACTATAATGTGGTGGGCGGGAAATCGTGCTTCTGATTAATTGTGGAGTTTTGAATTTTTGACCTGTTACTCTCATCAAAGCTTTGCTAAAAATTTTTTTGTTCTATTAAACACCTATGTGTTCCCACAGACAGGTCCTTAAACCCAATGAACTGCATGCCTGTATAACCTTGGAAGTCCAGTCCTGTGAACTGTACAAAGTTTGAATCAACACTCACAAGATAAATTCCATTTATCTGAAAAATATCTTATAAATACCAAGACTCTGAAAAGTACAAATTAGGGAGGTGATGTGATGGATTTGCTATTTAGACGAGGCCAGAAATTTTGGCAGGCTAGGAGTTATTGGTGCTGACCTATTAGAGAGGTTCAACCTCTGCTTAGGGAACAATAATGTGCAATCCAAATATTGCCTTACCTCCAACTTTCCATCTAGAATGAGGCGTAATGAGAAGTCCTTGCCAAACAAAGCAACATTGGTTTCCAAAATGCACTTAATTCGCTTTCAGTTGTTGGCTTGTATGAGGACTCTGAGGCTAGACTGGGCTTTTTGTCGCATTTTGTTGGTGGCTAAAAGCATATGAAAATTCCCATACTGATTTTATCCTGTTCCCCTCAAATGCAACACTCCTACTGAGATGTACTTAGCCATGCACGGTGCCAGTTGAACCATGGCAAGGTGCTCACACTCTCTGGCATCTTTTCCAATTACCACACCAGTAGTGGTGGATGTATTTGAATAAAAAATAAGGGGCCTTAGCCAGAAGGAACAACCATCATTGCTAATTGTGTCACTGTAACTGTGCCTTGTAACACTGATAAGGTGGCAAATTTAGAGATATAATCGATGAATGATCACAACGGTTCTTTGTCTCAGCCAATGAAAGCACTGTCTTTTGGGATAAATCTTGCCCTTACTCCTCTTGTAGACTAATAAATAAATTGCATGCTTCCAATTTATACTTCCACAGTCCTACTGAAGACAACACGTTTCTTTACATGGTGTCATGGCTTGGTAGACAAGTTTTGATCTCTCTTTCATTCTGGTCCAAATGTCATATCTACCAAGTCTACTTCTGTAAGTCCAGCACAAGTGCACTGTCAAGGAGCCAGGCTTGGAAAATCAGACATGGGAAAAGACTGGCTTAAACTTAAGCCCTTGTCTTACACACAAGCATGGACATGAGTGGCTCCAGCCCCACAGCACAGCAAACTTAAGTCCACATCCTGTCTCAGCTTAAAACACAGTAAGTAACAGCAGTGGGTTACTTTAGTGATCCATAAAAGTGGCTTTGGGTTGATTTTGGCAATTGATTTTTTAAATTGTTGTATATTAAAATCTTCCAAATCATGAAACAGGTTAAAATTATGCCCTGTCAGTGTTCAACTACCAAGAGTGATAAATTAACACAGCTTCAGTGTGTTAAATTGACAGAAGCAGTTTTGTGTTTGGATTTAGTTAACTGGTGTGGTTGCTATATCACACAGGTGTGCTCTCCCCTTTCTTCCTTGTAAAATCTTTACTACTATCAAATTAATTTACATTCTTAAATTAAAAAAAAAGTAAAGCCAACAGTACTAATCCATCCAGACTTAGATATATACATAAATTCAACATCTTTTTGTAATACTTTGTATTTTCAGCTATATCTGGACTTTTGTGTTTGTTTATCATTTGTACCTTTTTTTTTTTTTTCTGAAGACTCAAACATTAAATAAGAGGGACCTGATCTTCATCTTCTCAAGATGCATGTGTTATGACATTTTAGAGCAGTATCTAAAAGAAAAGTTCTGGTAATCCATAAAAGCAAATACAGAGATATTCCAATCTGTTCTGCTTCCCAGAGAACTAGAGAGTCCTAATTATTGGAAATAATATTTAGAAAGCCTTAATCATGCCTCTCTTTTTGTGGTTGTATTTTTGAACTTCCAGCCACAAGATATACAAGCTGCTTTACCACCAACCACCACCCAGCAGCACTCACAGAGTTACAGGGCTTGTTCTTCAGAGGTGTTGACCTGCTGGGGTTTTGAGTGACTCGCACTGCTGAGTAAGAACCTCTGTGTTCTAAAAAATCATGCAGTTTAATAGAATTATTTTTACAATAACCAAGAAGTGGAAATGCTTTAGGAGATAATACATTTCCAAATGTCTTATTGCCATCTCTGCTAGAACTATCATCTTGTGATGGTACATTGTGTTAGCCATGTTTTGAGAAGTCTTACCTTTCCAAAGTGAAAAAGAAACTTTCACTTTAATTTGGCAAAGACCCATGGTATTATTTGAGGTTGTTCCATGAGGTTGTCTCTCTACCATCACTTTTTCTTATCCTACAGAATCTTCCTCTATTTTGCATGTATATTCCACAAGTGCTGATATTGCACCTGAATTCTTTTGGTCAAGGAGACTGTGATGATCCTCTGAAAACCTTTGAAATTGGTAATTTTTCCATGTGTGTTCACGAGGTTCAGGATCACTGCAGAGGTACTGAAAACCATACCTCTAAAATATTGCCAGCACAGAAGCTTGAGAATCTCAAGGAGAAACTTGAATATAGGCACTTCTCATTGTTATTTTTGTGTAAGTGGTCAAATAATTGGAAAACCACTGCATCTTTACACTATATTGTATTTATTATATGACATTAGATTCTGTTGTATTTTAACAATATGTAAAATTGCATTGTGCTGTGTTTGTTTATAGTCAGTGAGGATCTAAAACAGAATGAACACTTAAGTACTGGGCATTTGTTACAATATACTTGAAAATGTATATACTCCTCCTGATACTAAATATTTTAACAGAGTATTAGATGGCATTTTTTTGCGATCTTTGACTTTTATTAGCAACAGTTTCTGGGGTTTGCTTTATAATTGCACTAAAAACTACCCATTATTTAAGATCCCTGTTTTAACCAAATGGCAACAGCTAGGCTAATCTGATTTTCCTAGCATGGTGTCAGCACAGTCATCTCACCTCTTGTAAAGTGTTGGTCTAGTATTTTAGTGCCTCAAACACCACCAAAGCTGGTTCTGGGCTGCATGGAAGTAGCTTCTGGAATTGCACCTTTGAACAATTTCTTTTTTACTGTTGTTTTTAATTAGTAAAGAATACCCACATTACAGTTTGAATCTCTAAACACCTCACAGTATGTCTGAGTCTGTAGAAATGTGAGGAATGAATTTTTCAGTATCTTCATTGTGTAGCTAATTTTCATAGCAAATTCTTTGTTTTTCCTACAAAAACAGTGAATAAAAGGAGACAAAAGTAGGACCTTATAGTGTATACTTTCTAATGGCTGGCAATGTATAAAATGCAACAAAAACTACCATTGGGAGAAGAGATTCAATAACTGGCTAAGTGAGGGAAATCTGCTATATGTCTGAAACTCGTATGAATAAGGATGACTAACTGTATATTTTAGTGCCTTGTTTCTTGTAACATGTTTAAACATAAATAATTATTAATTTCTGAGAAAACATCTAAATATTGCTGATAGAAACTATTCACAGACAAGTCAATAAATCATTGGCTATTGTTCCACATTAATTAGACAAGATTTTTGGTCTCCATTCTTTCAGAGTTTTTTTCAAATAATGTCATTTAATTTACACACAACTGTGCTATTTCTGTCTCTTAAAGTAAACTCTCAACTGCATGGAACAGAGTAACTTTCTCAGTTGCACTGTCAGATTTTGTGGGAGAAAGCACTATTTGTAAGTCCTGTTGTCCATATTCAACACAGAACTTTGTATTTGGTTTGATTAGATACTGATACAGTCACAGGTTCCTCTCAAATGTTCAGCCTGCAGGCCTAGTGGCAGATCAGGTTTGAACCCAAGATCAATACTAGCAGTTTGCTTCTGGGCAACCTGTGTCAGGCACTGATGGGCAACACAAATAATCAGATTACTATTAAGAGCACCTTAGAGCACCATAATGATATCAGTTCAAAGCCTACTATGAAATTCAGGAAACTAAACCATGCCGTGACACATCCAAGAAAATGAAAGTGTCCCACCCATGAGCAGCAAGATGAATAGTGAGGTTTGAAAACCAACAAGGCTGAGTCCTTAGGAGCAAAGAGAGATGAGGGAGAGCAAGGAGTAGATAAGACAACAGGACCTTTCTCCCTGCTTCTCCAAGTTTTTCTGCACAGGCCAAATGTGCTGAAAGCCACATTGGTATGGGACAATTTCCCAATAGTGTCTCATCTGCCACATGAAGAATTTGGTAGTGAGTATTACAGTGTCCAGAGAAACTGGGACATGACCTTAGAGGCAGTGGGATTTGTGCATATAAGACACTGAAAAAGCTGTTCTGGATCAGACCACATCTCCATCTAATCCAGTATCCTGCTTACAAAGGAGACTAGTAGCATTTGTCCAGCAGAAAGTAAAAATAATTGAAGTTCATATAATGATTTCATAGCACGCACTGTTCCATGAGACAGATACTCTGTGAGACTGTAGTGGAATCTTTGCACATAATGATCTTTAATGGATTTTTCTTGAAATCTGTCCAAGATATTTCTGAACCTATGTAAACTATCAGTAACTATTTGTTACAAGGCTGAAATATCAGTAGATATTTCCTTTATTAATTCTAAAGTCAATTTCTGCTATTTTAGCTTTCTGCCCTATCTTTCCATGTAGACGTTGAGTTAGGAACTCATAGGTCTTAAGACTGGTTCAAATTAGACAAGGGTTAGAATAGCTCATTCAGTTGGTTTCTCTTACATCGACACAAGGTTGATTTTTAACTGATACAGAATAATATCAGTGACTTTCTTCCAGTACATTTGATCAGAAGACAACAAATACTTTCATGAGATCTGAAAGAAAAAAAAGCACAATCATATACAAAGCTACGGATAGAACTTCATTTCTATACATTTCCAGGAGACACTCGTCACTTAAAAATAAGGTTGCTCCTTTTCCTTTTTCTAACTCATTTTCAATAGAAAAGTATAGTTCCACTGAGTTAAAAAAGCCTTTGTGCTAGATAATTGCTTTTGGACAGCAGGGTGCTTCTCAAATCATTTCATCTTACTGAAGATTTCCAGAATATGACAGCAAAAGACAGGTCTGAAGGCTTTTGTCTATAACCTTTATCTTACCCCTTTTGATTCCTGAACAGAAGTAGCTAGGTTTGAGGCTTATTATACCAACAAACTCAACAGTTTTTCCTTGTAATCAAATCTTCAGGATTCAGTACAGTATGCCATAATCAGGATTTTTGTTTTCAGCTAATTTGAATGTTCCATGAAAAAGGTAAAGCCATGAATTGAAGGATCTCCTATGACAAATGATTATAAAAGTGGCTGGTTCCCACTACCAGGTGCCACCATATCGCTTTCATTTTTAAATCAGATGAGTTGGGAAGTGTTCACACTTCATGTTCTTCAGCGCAAGTGAAGAGAACAACACAAGCACAGTTTACTTCAAAGGGGAAATAAATGTACCTATTGTCAGTAAGGGTATTATTTATCAAACAGAAGGAAATAAAAAGAAATCGTAGTAAACACAGACAAGAAGCTAATGAGGTTCAATAGCAATTAATAAAGCTAAACACAGTGGGAAAAGAAGTCTTGATCGGGAGACCTAACCACAAGAACAGAGTTTCTGAGATGTAGATGACAGAAAACAAAACCACTTAAAAACTTGAACTGTATATTCCTGTTACTATATGCCAATGGTAAATTGGCTTTGATACAGAAAAGGCAAATATTAAAAGTAATCATATCCTACATATGTAGGAGCAACAAGATATTGGTTTATGGGTGATGGTTGATTTGTCATGTGAGAATGGCAAAGAACTTCACAGTCCTTCCTACAAATTCAGATTTTCACTGGAGGGAAAGACCAAGTTCGGAGGGTTGGTTTTTTTTCATTAAAATGTGCAAAAGTCCTCAAAAGCTCAAAAAAACCGCCCCTCGAAAGGTGCTCTAGCAGAGTGATCCGGAGATTGAGAAGTGAGGGGCAGCCCCAACAGCGGCGAGAAAAACCTCGCAGGTAACTGGGGCTGCTGCTCGTTCCCGTGCCGTCCCGCTGGGACCAGGTGCCTTTTCCAGGGGATGCGATAACCCAGACACGAACCCTGTCCAGAGGCAGCGGGTGGCAGAGGGAAAACGCCGGGCCCAGGGGACGTGCGGAGCGACGGGACCCTCCGGGCCGGGCCCTGCCCGNAGGGTCCTCGGGACCGCCGGTCTGCCGGGAAGCGCCGGAAGGCTGCACCACCTGAGCGGGAAACCTGCCCCGCCCCATGCGAGCGGCTCCCAGATCCGCCGCCGGGAGCTGCGGGACATCCCGCTCCGGCCGCCCCGGCACCCGGCGGCGCCCACAGAGGTGCCCCCGGAGAAGGCGGGGAGGGATGATGTGGTGGGGCTCGGGGTGCTGGTGCTGCGGACGGGGCCGGTTTAAAATTCCTTTCCCCGCCGGTGCCGGAAGCCAAGCCAGCATCTTTTTGTCGTTTCGGCCTAAGCCGGTGAGGGACTGGTTTTTACTGAAAGAAAATCAGTCACTTCCCTAGGGAAATCAGCATTGCATACACATGGCCTATATATAGCCCGCCGTACTTTGCTTGCAAGCCGAGTGAGAGTGAGCAAGGCTTTCCAAATCTTTTGGCTACTCCCACTCCACTGAATTCTAAGCTTTTGTGGGTTTAACACAAAACCAGAACAAGGGAAACACATTGCAGGTGAAATCCTCCAATTTTTCAGCTTGTGGAAGTGATCCCATTTATTCTGGGCTCCAGGAAATCCTCCATAAGGGTCAGGACAGAATTCTAACCCACGGGAGATTTTGGCAGCCTCTTCTTTTCTTCCTACCCAGAAAGAGAAATTCCCTAAATCTCCATCTGTTTAGCATGTTCATTGCATGGCCTGGTCAGGGAAATTCTTGAAAGTCTTCAAGGTATTTGTTTTGCCAGGTTACGTCTACACTAAGAGAAAGGGTTATATTTCAATGTTAGTTGTTGCTGTCTTGTAAAAAGTTAGTTAGATAGGGCAAGCTGTGAACATCTGCTATACCTAAGTAGGGCTTAAAAAACCTTGCTTCTCTCATACAGGTTTTTCCTCATCAAGCCAGCATATATGAAAAATGCCAGGTACTAACTATCACATTTTAAAATCACACCATTTTGCCAATCCAGGCAAAGCCTCAGGGAAATTCTCCCAGATTTTGTTTATCCACACAGTGCATAAATCTTTTAACCACTCCATTTGCCTGAGGCCACATGGGGGTTACACACTGCACATAAGAAAAGGGAACATGCCGTAGCCTTAGGCAATCCGAATTGTTGAAAAAATTGCATGTAAACAGTTATAAACAAGTTTCAAGATCTCTATTAAATAAGCAATAAACTAATCCTTGTCATAGACAGATAGGCACCCATGTCTCAGCTGTTTAAGAGCAAATTGCGTAAGACAGTGCCTGAAATACCTCAAGCTAAAAGCACCATCATTGTGTTCATGTGAAAATGAAAACAAAGACAACCAAATACTGGGGACACTGATCAGCACAGATAACACTAAAGTACACACAAAATAACTAATGTTCCTGGTTCTTAATAGCATTCATATTTGGTTTTGGTATTCAGAGAGAGTATACCTGTACCTGCCGATTCAGCTTCTTTAGGTGTTCTTGCTACAAATGTCCTAAATAACACCAATTTAAATCACTGTTTGTAGATCTGGGAAATTCAATTATATGCAGAAAGCTCAGCTATGAGTAAGTTTTTCCCACTCCCAAACTGAGAGCTAAACAAAAGGGCTCTAGATTACACATATTTTAACCCAAGGAGAGAGGCCAGGGATCAGTGAAAATTGCAACAACATAAGAGCTTGGAAAACCTACTTAAATAATAGGAGGGATAGCCCTCCAGGCAATCATCCTGCCCCAATCTGACTTTCAGCACTGTGTGATTGGTAAGAGCCACTAGAAGCTGTTCCAACTAGTAGCTGCGCCTTACTACCAGGTTATCATTTTGGCTTTGATGTGTCCCAGTGAGCTGGGGGTTAGTATTTACGCTCCATCATTGTTCCTTTTCCTGGCAGTAGCCTCAGGACTGGCCAGCAGAGCAGCCACTGCCACTGCTGCCTACTGCCAGCTGCCTGCAAGTCACTGCTCTGCTGCCCACTCCAGCCACTGCAGTCCTGGCAGCCCACTCCCCCTTCTGCCTCCCCAGCCTCTTTGACTTTTTGAGGGTATTACGGATCCAATGGTGCCATGAATTTACTTTCTTAGAAGGTAAATAAGCGGTGAACAGGATCCTCATCTAGTCCCTATAAACAAAAGAATTACATACTATTTTTTTTTTTTCCTCCCCTCTCTCTCCCATCTTGTCTTCCCAGAGCTCCTTCATCTCAGGCATCAAAGCCGCACAGGCACACTTCTCTTGGCCCTCTATCACTGAATACAAATACAGTCTCATAGACCTTTATTTTGATGGGATAGCTGTAATCTAAAAACTACAAGCACGTGTCAGCTAAGATGCACCCCACTCCAGTCAGCAGCTCACACAGTCTTTTTGCTGAAGGGAAGAAGTCTGAGAGGGGCTCGTTGCCCCTCACTTATGAGTCCCTTCTGTAGTGTCTGGCCACTGAGATCTCATTAGCAATGGCACTGTCAAACCTGCAGAGGACGTAAGTTAACATAGAAATATTTTTTGCATAATATACAAAAATATAAAGGAATTTCTAAACACAAGTGAGACTCTTCAGGGAGTAAATAATAAGCTATGTACTGTATAGCAGAATAAACTGAATGAATAATGAACTGTTCTCCGCTTCCAGTCACTTTGGGGAAAATCAGAAGACTGCAATGGGCAGGAAAGAGTAACCTGTGGACTACTGCTATCTAGGCACTTGCATAAACTACATGGAGCCAAATCTACAGATACTATCAGTTTCCTTCTCACTAACAGAAGAATCTATGACAAGTTTTTTGGTTTTAACTCCCCCGCCTTTCCCCAATTTTTGTTTTTAATAAAAAGTATTAGTGCCAAGACTGAAAAATGCGACAGATCTCTATCTCAAGTTCCAGAAGAGTTGCTTGATATTTATTGTATTGCTGAAGAAACAGAATGTAAACAAGTAACTAAAGACTACTCTCTGTCTGGGTAAGTCTGGAGTGTTCCTTCTAGCCAGTTTACTGTTTTCCACCCATTTTGCACTACCCTTGTCAGCAAAAGAGCCAAGCTGTTTCTAGGTTATGCTAAGTTGTTTGATGAACATCTATAAGCTTGAGTCTATTGGGCTCATTACCTTTGGCAAAGTCCCAATGTTTTCTGAGCATCTTATGCCAATATCTAGTGCTCTGAAATCCAGGAAGGCTTATTAGCTCACAGCTCAACCAGGCAGACAGCATGTAGCATCTCCTGGATGTGAACTACCTGGGGGTTTCCATGATAGGAGGATAGGAGAACTATGGGAAAAGTAGCGATCAGTAGAGGAGATAAGGAAGGTAAGTGATGGGGAGAGAGCCTGTGTTGGCTTTTGTCTCACAACATTTAGTAGCTTTGGAAAAACGTACTACTGCTGAAATACAGTGGTGACTATGTTGGATGCAGATGCCCAGTTGCAAAGCCAGGTGCATTCAGACAAAGCTCATTAGCCAGTCCACTGGACCCATGCTGACACAAGGAGAACTCCTTAGGTTTCTCCCTCCTGCTCCCAACTCCCTTGCTGTCTAGGAAGCTTACTTGTCAATGTGCAGGCCCTCGTAATTCCCCAGAGGTGTTCTGATTCTGACACCATGCCCAAACTGACAAGCCTTCCTGAGACTCACTGCTGTGGGAAACATAGTCCATGCAAACAGTCAGAGGACCTGCAGGATCTGTGAGTCTGAGCTCTGTGCTTTAAGTGTTAGTGCTAATGATAGATCAGCTCTTTCCTAGAGATGTTGCAGCCATGACCACTAGAAGTAGGGCGAAACCTGCTCTGCTCTGCCTTCCTTCTCTTTGCACACATCAGTACCCTCACCCAAAGAGTGCACCATTTGTCTAAGCAGGAAGCATGAGGACACTTCCCATGCTACCAGGAAAACTGGGGTCAGCATGTTCAAAACCTACATAAACAATATACCTCACAGAATTGTCCCCGTTACCCTCCTTTCTATGAGATATCACAGTAGCTTCACTGCTCCATCGACAACCCCAATGTACAGTTCTGAAATGACTGACTCCATACTTTCTTTCCTAACACCATTTTTGTCTGTCCCACAAATCTAATAGCAATTTCTGCACCTGAGAGTTTGTTGGATACACAGAGGTATCAAATCTGCAGACACAGTTAAAGAGTTCCTCCTTTGTACAGGGGACTTGGGGTGGTTCCTGCGGGAAAGATTGTGGACTCACGTCCAGAATGCCGCCAGGCTCCACTCTCTTTTCCACCCTTTTTGATACATCAGCAAAGCTATTGCAAACAAAATCACCAAGGATATTTGACTCTTTGACCACTGTACACAGAATTACTGTTGTGCTGTTGGTAACATGTATGTTTTCACGATAAATTCCTTGCTTTTAGGTTTATGGAGTGTGTCAACAGTGCAAGTAATAAACAAGAGACAGACATCAGGCATCAGATGAACTAGATGCACTCAGCAAAGAGAATGGTGTGTATCATATTGGATACCACAAAAACCACAGGAGAAATGCACTAGGGGAAAAACTGACGCACTTGTCACAGGAATACCCTACACATCTCTGTCTCCGCATTTCCATTCCTTCTGAGTAGTAAGAGAGCCAAGATTCATTGACTTTGAACTTGGACAGAAAAATAAGCAGGCTGACTCATCAAAGAATTGGTTTGTCCCTCCTCGTGCAGTATAGTTCTGTGTGACTGAAGAAGGTCCAGACAAAACAGGCACAAAATTGGTAGAAATTCTATATTTTGACACAAAGTTAATTAGTATCTAATTCTCCCTTAGCAAAACTAAAATAAAAAGACACTTTTAAACTATAATTCTGCCAATAATTTATTGTAGTGACGGAAACATTTGACTTAGAGCAAGTATTCTAATTTAAAAATAAATTTTATTGTCTTTTTCACAGAATCACAGATCACAACAGATCACAGAAAGGTTGAGGTGGGAAGATGACCTCTGGAGATCAACTGCACCAAGCCTCCTGCAGAAGCAGGGTCACCTAAAAACCATCACCCAGGACTATTTTCAGATGGCTCCTAATTATCTCTAAGGAGGCACACGTGACAACCTTCTTGGGCAACTTGTGCCTGTGCCTTTACAGGAAAAAAATGTTTATTGATGTTCAGAGGGAACCTTTTGTGTTTCAGCTTGTGCCCATTGCCTCTGGTCCTGCCACTGGATACCAGCTGGGAGAGCCTGGTTATTTTTTCAATCTCCCTTCAGGTAATTATACACATTGATAAGATTCTCCTTTTTTCATATATGTCTTAATTCCTCTGCTCCATAAGATACTCTTTGTTATGTAAACACAAACACTGATTTGAAAAGCTGGTGAAACTGACTTCAGCACTAAGTCCACAGAGCACGTGTGAATGGGCATTAGATATGATCAAATATGCCTGATGATGATCCATTTGTGCTTTAAAAATATTTGATTTTAGCCCAAATGCTACACTGGCAAAGAATAAAGAACTGATTCAGAAAATGAGTCTTTGGTGCATAGAAGTTCTGCTGGCAAGTGGGTTGTAGCAAATGCCTTGTTCTTCCTGCCCCCATGAGACAAGCCTGAAGCCTGGGACTAAGGAGGCCCAGTAGAGATGAAAAGCAACACAGTCACGCCTCAAACTCTCTCCTCTGGCTGTAAGGACAGCGAGGGATGACTTCTGGAATGACACCACTTACATTGTTCCCACACTGTCTGTCAGGGCTGGACTAGTAGATAAGAGGCATGTGAAGAGAGTACTCAAAACCCTAGCGGTGGGTGACTCAGAAACTACAGCATTCCAGTTCGCATGCAAGAGACACTGCTTGGGATGATTTCTCTTTTCTTTTTCTCACTGCAATGGGAGGAAACCTTTGCTGGGACTAGCAGAGGAACAGTCCACTCCTTTTCCTAGGCAAAGATCTAAGCCATCTGTCCTTACTCCACAGATGATCACAAGAAATAAGTCAGCTACTGGAAGGGGAAAGAACAACAAGACTCCAGTTTCTATATGGCACAAGCATTTGTGAAGAGTTTAGGAGCATGGCACATGATGTAGAGGAAAAACACCAAAACACCTAAAGAAGTTAAAGGTCAGCTGAGGAGCAAGACACACTTAGAGATCCTGGTGGAAGTCTGAAGGTTTCAATAGCTCATTAATGTGTGTTTCTGCAATCTGCCCAGAGACAGGTCTCATGCTGTAGCTACACTTTGAAAACAGGGGACAAGAATATAGTAGAAGTCTTACAGGTCCATCTTTTGGAATACATAGCATATATGTCTCTCTCCTGCATCCCTCTCCCAAACATCATTAGTGAAGGTAAGATTATCAGTGGTAGCACTGAGAAGTGCCAGTTCCACCACAGTCTTTCTCCTTACTGAGAAATGAAGTCTTGAAGGTGGAAAGCTTCCAAATTGCTGCAGAACACCACCAGAAATCACCGTTGCTTCATTTTTTCTTTCTGCTGAGATTTGTCATCCTTAAAGCTATGGGGAATGTTACTGCACAAGGCTGGCACTGCTACCGCAAGATTTCCTGACCATGACAGCTGCCACTGACACAACCTGAAAGCTCTTCATTCACATATGGCTAAGGGTCATTCTAGTGAAGGTCCCCTACCCTAAACAGCTTTGTCAGGCTCTTTTAATTAATCTTGTACCTCTTTGGTGTATTAGCCCCTAATATAAGGAATGAACAGGAAATAACACAGAGAAATGAGCAGCTGTCTAATTCTAAAGAAGTTGTTGTATCTTATCCTGAAAAGTATTTTTATGGAAAAAAAAAATCATGGTTATATTACTCTGAAAAGCTCTCTATAAGCTTTGAACAGGGAGAAATGAAATGCAGAGTTAAGTTCTGGTTTGGGACAAACATGCACTTTGCCTTATCTCCAAGGATTTGAGTGTAGGAAAAAAGGATGTTTCAGAAGTCTGCAAAGTATCCACTAGATAACTTCATAACCTTTTATTAGAGGTAGATATGAGCAATTAATTTCTGATTGATTCGGTTTTTGGAATCTTCATGTTCCCCAGTCCACATTTTCTCCAGGGAAACATAAGTAAACTGCTTCGTTGCTCCCATTTTACCTAACTTTCCACTGAAGAACTGACCCGTGCTGGAAGAGCATTATTCAGCCCATCTTGAGGCCATGTGAAAATGTTGGTTTCAAATAAGGTGCTACTAGTGAATAGAAGCAGTGCCTTTTGCTTCAAGTAGAAAAGACCCCAAAAGTGAACTCGATTAGGGCAGCAAAGGAGACTGGTTTTTTTCTGTTTTTCTGTGTTTTCTAGAAGAAACTTTTTAAGCTCTACATGTTAGAATGGAATGGTGATTACTTTTTACAACCCTTCATTGAGAAAAGGACCAGAATAAATGGACTTGCCTTGCAGAAAACAATAATGGGAAAGTTTCTAATAGGTTATTGCAGCACTTGAACAGGATACTAAAGGAATTTTTGGAAACTCCCTGTCTGTCCTCTCCCCATGGTCTGCACACAACTGGTAGTGTCTCAGTGCAGGGATTTGACCTAGAGAGGATAATCTTGTTAGACCCTGCACCTCTCTTGTATACACCGAATGGGCCCTTCCACAATAGATGTAGTGATTAAGAATGACCTTAGAGGAAACAGCTCTAATCACTTGTCCTCTAGACAGCTTTGATCACTTTCTTCCCAATCCATTCTCCCTTACCCTTCTCCAAGATTCTACTGCTTTAATCCTTTTCTTTCCTGCCCACCCAGGAAAGAAGAAAGATAATGAATTGTAAGAACAGCAGGTACCATCTGAAGACAGAAATAGTGCATATTGTAGACCAGGACTTTAGGAGGTGGCTGCACACTTCCATCTGCAGCAGAGGAGGTTTGAGTGAAGTGAAGCTGTCTCTTTACCAACTTTCACAGCTGGGCAAAACAAGTGCGACACATGAAATGACACAATCATGAGTTGCTCCTTTCATGACACAATGATCTGTAGAGCTTACTTCTGTCTTTGAGCCTTTGATAGCGATGTCTGTCTCCCCATCACAGACAATGATTTCCCAGAAAAAGCAGCACCCAGGAAAGAGAGCATGGCCAGTTTCCTTTCTTTGGTCAGGTAATACTGGAAGAAAAGGAGATGAGATGTTTCTAGCTGGAGTACCTGTAGAAGAACAACTTGTAGATGTGTACAAGGACTAGTTTGTCCTTTCAATAGTGGGCAAGAACTTGCTTAGGAGATTTGAGTTCTCTCTAGTATTTACATAATAAATAAATAAGTAGATAAAAATATAAATTGGTCAAAAATAAGGATCTCAAATGGAATCGCTCAAATGACTATACTAAAATTCCTGGGAGCATATTTCCTCCAAGAGTTCCACAGAATAGTCTTATAAGACAAAGATTAGAACAAAGATTAAACCCAACATTTTTCACTATCCCTCACTAACTATATATGTCCTCAAAAGTTACAAGAATGTGAATAACATTAGCAGATCTTGCTGGAGTAGGAGAGGAAGACGGAAAAGGTATGCACCATATCATTTTACCTGTTAGCAATTTTTTCTCTTGGTTCAATTGCTTAGAATGCATAAAACCTGCAAGTTACTCTGGTAATATTATAATCACTTAGCATGATTTTTTCATAATGTTATATTCTTTCACTAAGAACCTGAAATAAAATCAGAGTTTGCATATGACTTTCTGTCCTTAAACATACAGGATGATCCTCTCTAGAGCACAGGCAAAGAACAACATAAGCAAAAGTTCTGAAAATTCGAAACTAACAAGTTTTCAAAAACAGCATTATTGTGCGCTTCTCTCCATTAGTACAGATCTGTGACCACAGTATTATGTTCTGTATCACCAACCAATTTTTATATATAACTGTTTTTGACGAGCAATGGTTAACTGTAACAGGAAATGGAATCAACTTCCAGGCATACATGCCAAAATGCTTAAGATGTCTTGAACTTCTTACTCACAAACCAGGAAAATTTATCTCCACATCTGGGCACTCAAGAGCAAGCAAAGACTTTCCATTTGCAAAAAGTGGTCAATAGAGGAAATTTAGAGAGAATTCTTGAGGAAAGACAGTGCAAGGATACTTTAACTATTAGTCTCGGTGAATGGTAGATGAGCTTCCCACACCATAGTGACTCCAGCAATAGTTCTGATGTAGCTCTCCAACTCCTCTGAAAGACAGAGGCAGCCAGATACAACCTCTTGTCTGAATATGTCCCTGTCTAAGAATCCAGGACTGAAGTCCAACTGCTGCCCAAGGTGATCTCTGGCCTCAGAGGGATATGCAAATCTGCTCCACCCATAGGAGCAGTCACAGCAGTGTAGTCAAATACTGGCTAGCCATTTGTAAAGTCTGCTGTTCCGCAGATGCCTCTTGCTTCAAGGCATGGCAATACCTGTTGCTGCTGTGCTCCATGGGAAGAATGGGAAGGGTAGGGGAAGAAATGTGAAGCATGTTACTGCTTCTGGAGTAAAAATGAACAGACACTACTGTTCCACCATAATGTTCTGATACAGCCAAATTGCACAATCTAGGACTCAACAGGCACACCCTGGCAAATCATTCTGACATTTGTCAGCTGGTCCTGATCATCAAACTCAACAGATGCCTGTCCCTGGGGTAAAGTGACAATGCAGAAAGTCCTGTTTTGAGGCACAAACTGATACCCTTGGTGGTGTTGACACTGTAATGCTTGTTTAGGGCTGCAGATGTGACATTGCAGCATAGAATAAAGATCAAGGATTTGAAAGTGGCCAACACCACCACTTGAGGCAAACAGCACTCTTGGCAAGACTCCTGTCATGTCTCCCAGCTCTGAAATTGGACAGGATTGTTGGCATGGTGCATTCATTCAGATCCACACATTTAGGCATGGCCAACAGAGGAGATGTTGATGACAGACAACAAGTGCCAAGAAACAAGATTGATGACTTCTCCTGAAAAAGTGAACCAGATAGCTGACGCCTGACAAGACTTTGCAAAAATAGAGATGGCACCCCAAACTCTTGTTCCAACACCAGCCAGCTTACTTCCCCTGAGAACACTTGCCCTGTCGGCAACGCTTTAGAGAAGACAGTAAAAACTGCTCTGTGCCTGAGGTATGCTAATTTCAAAGCTCCAAAGTGCCAGAAGAATTCCCTTAGGATTCCCTAAAGGAAAGATTATGTTTTCCTTCTTTCACTTCAGGGACTCAGTTTTTTTACTGAACCATCAGGATTAGCACCCCAGTGAAAGTGCCTGGATGTGAGCCCTTGCACATTCTGCTACATAAGCCCTCTCAGACTCTCAGTCTGGTCTTATTCTTGTTTGTGCCTCCTTGATTTCTGGGAATTAAAAGTTCTGCCTCTTGTGAGCTTAGAAAAAGGATAGCAATCTACCCCAACTCAAGTGGTGAGTGTCTGGGAAAGCCAGGGACAAAGACAGATTGGCCAGAGATGGAGAAACAAGTGTAAAGGTCTAGTGCTATCCAATTCAGCTAACCTGTCACATCAAAACTCTAAGACTTCATTGGTTTTGAGATAACAATTTTAGGCTATTCGACATGAGACTTGCTAATGATATGCATCCTGTCTTTACAAAAGATGCCAGAATTTGGCTTGAATATCTAATGTGTCTACCAAGGAATTAAGGTAATTCCTTAATTAATTGTATTACATGCATTTCATAGTTATTCACAATATCTAGAAGTTTTTAATATCTAAAGAAAAAACCCACCTAATTCGTCCTTCACTCCCCAAAACCAATCCAATCACTCCCTGTAGCACTGTATTTCCCTTGCATTAGCTTTCTAACCTGGCCATTGCTTCTCCCACAGTGCTGTATATCTGGGTTTTGTGGGTCATCTCAACACACCATGAAATCTATCACAGGAACATTTGAGAGCAGAGCATTGCATAACTGAAGTTTTGTTTCCTGGGGCATACATATTGGATTTTGACCACAAAGGAAATCACTTCAGAAAAAGATTGTCAGTCTTCAGTATGTATCTTGGCAGAGCATTTTTTGATAGTAAAGTTAGCAAGCACTGTCTCAAGTCTATAAATCACAGTGAAGATGGCAAAGGCACGGTGGAGTTACACTTTGGCTGTGTCTTCTCCATGGAGCCTTGTACTGATAAACACAGCCTTGTGCCTGTTCCTGAAATGTACTGATCTGCTGAGATAAAGGAATTCTGGCTTGTATGAGTACCATAGAGCTGCTTGCTCACTCCATGCCCCCAGTAGGATTGAGAGGAGAATCTGAAAAAGTCATAAAACTTATGGGTTGAGATAGGAACATTTTTAATAATTGAAAAAATCCAACAAAATGGTACTAATGATGATTATAACAAAAAAAGTAATAAAAAAGAGAGAGAGAAACAAACCCCAGAAAGACAAGGCTGCACACTATAATTGCTCACCACTGGTGGATGGATGCTCAGCCCATCCTTGAGCAGTGACTGGTGCCTCCTGGCCAACTCCCCCCAATTCATGCACTGAACATGACATTCAATGGTATGGAATAGCCCTTCAGCAAGTTTGAGTTAGCAGTCCTGTCTATGCTCCTTCTCAGCTTCCTCTGTATCTGCTTGCTGGCAGAACAGGGGGAACTGAAAAGTCCTTGACTCAGGGTAAGCAGTGCTGAGCAACAACTAAAACATCCATGTGTTATCAACATTATTCTCATACTAAATTCAAAATGCAACAGTGTACCAGGTACAAAGAAGAAAACTTTCACCCCAGCTAAAACCAGGACACGGGTATTGTGCTGGCAACACAGACCTGTCTCAATTCTCCTCTTCCTGAGGGAGCAAAGTGCTTTTAGTTCTAAAAGCTGGGTTGCTGTTCTTGCAACAACTGTGAGGAAGGTGGTCTACTCCAGTAACTTTATCGTGTTTGGGATATTGTCTCAAATTCTCTGTTTTCCTGAATTTGAACTTTTACAGTTAGCACAGTGCATATTTGCACACTAGATGAAATACCTACAGCCAAACTATTTCCTAAGGAAAAAAAGAGACTGTATGATACCCCCCCACCCAGATGAATACTTTATGGTAGCACACGCAAGAACTTGTTGATTGTGCAGAGCTCTCATTCAGTTGTGCAATCGCTCTATTCCTCAAACTCCTCCACAAGAAACTTGGTAGGTCCAAGTGCTCAAAGTGGACATCAAATTACAGTTTACAGTAGTAAACATTTTAAATTCAATGCAAAAATGTGCCCAGATCTACCTTCCCATTCCTCACCATGTACATATATACAAACATACACAGTTGGCAAGTGACAGTTTAAAATTCATAAGGACATCCAGAGCATGTGTAAACAATTGCTCTACATCTGTGTCTTCCTCAGTATAAGTCAACTGTGCCCTATTCTGGGGTTATGGGCAGGTGCTCTTTGGGAGAGGGCAGTTTAAAGCTGCTCCAAGTACTTCAGCAAGCTCTCCATAGGAAGACTGGGAACAAAGCTAAGGACATCTGTAGTGGTTTGACCCTGGCTAAATGCCAAGGACTCACACACACACAGTCACACTCTCCCACACCCCTCCCTGCAAATGGACAGAGGAGAGGAAAGACTAAAAGATTTCACAAGTTTGTGATAAGGACCATAAAAAACTCCTTATTATTTATTTCACAGGCAAAACAGGTTCCAACCTAAAATACTAAGGATTTATTATTTTCAAAATCAGAGCTTAAGAGTGAGAAGCCTGACAGATCTTACAGCCACCATTCTCCTCCCACCCCTCCCTCTTTCAGAGATCTCCCTCCTTCCCCCAGCGGCCTGGGGAAAACAGGAGTGGGGGATTACAGTCAGTTGTTTCTGCCGCTGTTCAGGGAGGGGGAGTCCTACCCCTGCTTCCCGTGGGGTCTCCTTCACAAAAGACAGTCTATCACAAAACTGCTTTTGTGGGTCCATCCCACAGACAACAGCTCTTCCAATGCTGTTGCCACGTCGGTCACCTCTCCACAGGTTGCAGTCCTTCGGGTGTAGCTGCTCCAGCGTAGGTTCTCCACGCAGTCACAGCCTCCTTCCAGCATCCACCTGCTCCAGCGTGGGGTCCTCCAGTCCTCCATGGGCTGCAGATGAATCTCTGCTCCCCATGGTCCCCCATGGGCTGCAGGGGAGACAACCTGCTCCACCATGGTCTGTGCCACGGATTGCAGGTGCCCCATTCTGTTGCTTAAGGAATCTCCTCTCCCCCTCTTCCACGGACCTTGGTGTTAATCACAACTTCTCACTCTGCTCTTCTCTAAGCGCCCATGTTTGTCTGCCTGAACCTTTTTTTTTCCCTTCTTAAATATGTTATCACAGAGGCGTTTCCATAACTCCTCATTGGCCTGGCCTTGGCCAGCAGCGGGTCCAGCCTGGAGCTGACTGACATTGGCTCTGCTGGAAATGGAGAAACTTCCAGCAGCTTCTCAAAGAAGCCTCCCCATAGGCCCCCCTGCTAACAAAAAAAACCTGGCCCCTAAAAACCATCACAACATCCCTGCCCAGCACCACCTTTTTGATCATCCACATCACAGTCTGGCATTCATTCCTGTATCACTCTGCTTCATATGACAGAGGCTCCATTGGAAAGCAGCCTTGTTTGCCCTTCTCAGGTAGTCTCTCATTTGAGGCTGTGGAGAGGAAGGAGGTTGGGCAGAGGCAGAAAGTCAGTGATGGGGCACTGTGGTTCTAGCCAGCCACCCACACTCCTGATGCCTGTACTGTCCAAGTGAGTTGTGTACAGGGTTGAGATGGACTGATGTTACTTCCTATCAGATCCGTGAGCTTTTACCTAATAGAAGAAATACGCTCTATCTTATACAGAACTCAGAAAAAGATCAGGACAATCCCTCTTTTCACTAGGGTTGGTTTTGCCCCCTTTGATTTTTTAGCCTCTTTAGCAGTCCTAATCCTCTACTGCAAAAGCTCCAAAAAGTCTGATGAATGTGTAATTCCCAAATTACTGGTCAATGCACCAGACAGAGGAAGGTGAGAGGCAATTTTTTTAAGAGGATATGGTTGCTATACTGTCATAACTCGGAACCCAAGGTCAAAGAGAGAAGCATTTTGTGCTCCTCTGTTATTGCGTCTCTCAGGATGAAACACTTTGTATACTTACCAGAGGAAGTGCTACACACAATTATAAAAGTTCGTGGGCTGTGCAATAAATCAGATTCTTCATATATGTGTCAATAAAAATTCCCTTAACTCTGAGGCATCTATAGCTGTAAACAGAAATCCACGTATTAATACAGTGATATTTCCTCTGCACATAAATCCTAACTATTGTAACAACTTTTCTGATGGCACATCCTTAAATTCAGTTACAGAGCAGTGTAGCAAACATGTTTTATATTTACTGGAGTATGTAATTACAAATACTTATTTATAATAACATATAAGTTTTCTAAATGCATTTTCCTTTGGGCTTAAAAGTCTAGGTTTCAGGTTGTATGCACCCCAAATTTCTGTAACTACAGAGAAATAGAGCATATTAGTGTCTTTCAAGTTAGACATCTGTTTAGAATGTTTTGTGGCCACACTAGGTCTTAAATCAATTTGGTTATAAAAACAAATATTCTTTACAGTGTTAAAATAAAAGAACGAGGATGATTTATTGCTTGTTTTTAGCAACTGACTTGTCTGAGGAAAGATGGACCACATGGAATGAACTGACTTAAAAATTCACTGACATGACATAGTTATTTATTGATTTTTATAAGCAATAATGACCTGTAAGAGCTCTGCACTGACTGTTGCTTTAGCACCATTTTTTAATACTTAAAGAAATCGAGTCTGTTTAGCTGACTGTATGATTTCTTACAATAAATGAATAATATAACAAATCATATTGGGAATCTTATAATGTTTTACTATAAATATTTTCTAACAATTTTCTTTCTACTTACTCCCATTGGAAAAATAGAGTCAGAATTCATATTTCTAAACATTTTTTCTTCTTTCTCCAACCTCTATATGAGTGAACTAAACACTTTTCCTTGCATTTTGCTGCAGCTCACAGGTTCATGTGGACTTCTATGTGAGAAAGGTATGGGGAATTGCTAGAAACATAACTGGAGTACACAGAAGCATACAAAAAAGTGCCACAGAAGGATGCATGAAGTATCTTATTATAGACGCTCATTCATCTTTTGAGCTCTCAGCATTTAAGACACTTCATTTTTCTTCTTCATCTCCCATTCTCTGGTGGCTTGTAAAGGTGCTTCTGTCCTCTGGACACCCACCTACATTTTCTGTGCTCGACATCAGGTCCCACCCCCACTGAAGTCAAGTTTCCCCTTGGTGGGGAAGTGAAGACAAAAGTGACTAAGTTTCAATTCCAAGGTCACTGTCACTTCCAGAGTGATGTTATCTGAGACCTTGGATCCGCTGCTACTCCAGCCATCAGTAAGCAGTGGTTCCAGCCTTCTTTTCCCCATGGCTCCCAGGCCAGCTTCTTGCTTAGCAAGCAAGCAGGCAAGCAGTAGTCCCCGCATGCAGGCGGCAGCAGCAGCAGCAGCAGCAGCAGCTGAAGTTCCTCTTTCCCTCTCTGCGCCATTAGGAAGTCTTCAATGAAACATCAGCACCACAACCTTTCCAACCTGCAGCCCTCTGAAGAGTAGGAAATACAAACAAAAATAGCTCAGATAATGAAAATTTTTGTTGCTGTGTAACACAGTCAGCTGAAATTAATAGAGACAATCCTTAAAAGTATGTAAGTTTAGAGGGGTACCCAATACCAGCTAAGCACAATATGGGGAATAAAAAAGGCAACAAGTGAACAAAACCCAACCAAACAAAACCAAAACAAAATCCCTGGTCATGAAGATGCTCTTTTGAGCTGTGATTTGACCTCTTTTCCATTTATTATGATCAATTGATTAAATTGGGGGCTAAATCTTGAGTGAGGACAGCTTGCAGTTTAACAAGAATGTTATCCAAACATCTTACATGCCTTTTTTAATCCTTGAAATAGCACATGATAATTCTTAAACACTCAATTCAAAGAAAAAAAGGTAATTTGAAATTGTTTGAAATTGCTAGTTCTGGTAATCTGGAGACCAAGTGTATTTCAACTACTTTGTACTTTCAGAGTTTATAAAAGAAATATGGAAGAAATAAGAAGCAACCAGTGTTGCTTCATGAGGAAATGCTTGTGTTTATGAGAATATTAAGAATGTCTGTCTCTTTTTTAAAATATCATGTGTCATTTAGAGGATCAAAAAGAAAATTACATTGGCTTCCAGCTCCCTGCTAGTTTCCTGCACACAATCACCTCCCTTCCCAATAGTCTAAAAATAATGGGAAATATTAGAAAATGAGCAAAAGGACACAGATGAGAAGCCAGTTACATTGAAAATGCTATAACGGTAGAGATAAAATGGATGTTCTGGATATGTAGGTGCTTGAAATAATGCTGGCCATAGGCAGATAGATGAAGACTAAAGTCTATAATTATTTTCCAGAAGCGAAATAGAGTTATGTGAGAAATTGATGGCATGTGGTCTTGAAAATGAAGGTGTGAATGAGTTTAGGTTCAGTGTTCAAATCAGCCCATTGAATGAACATACTTCTTCCACCAAATAAAAGGAATTTGAGGAGAAAGAAGACTGATATTTCAAAGTTTCTGCTTTGAAACTTCATTCAGGCACAGATTTACTAAGTGGATGAAGGGTCTATAAGCCACCTCACAGCACTGTCCAGAACCTTCCATTCTGGTCACACAACAGTCAAGACTGCACGGATCTCTTGCCTCCTACTTCACGTGCACTCCAACTACAGCCATTTCTGTGTCCCTGCACATATTTGTGCATTTGTGCATGCAAGTCTATAGATCATCACACCGCTAATACAAAATCAGTATGTCTTGACAACCTCGGTCTCAGACCTGAGAAATACTGTGCTCCACTTTCAGTCCTGCAAGGCATCTAAATGTATTTCTGAACATAAATGCTTATGCCTGTGATTAAATGCCTTGACAGCTCAGGCCTCGATTTTGTTGAGGAATACTTCTTGTCCAGGGAGCTCAGCTAGCAAGCTGCAGATTGAAATGCAGACTGGGCTCTGATTTGGAGCCAGAGACATGAGGCCATGAACTGCCAACTTCTACAATAAGGACAGGTGATACCAGCCAGGTGAACAGACACTGAGACACAGCAGGAGCTGGGAATTGGTGAACTTTTTAATAACAAAGGACATGAAGACCAGTGACACCAGTGAGGTGGATTGACATGGAGAGAGGGGCAGGAGCAGAAGAATGAGGAAGAAGAAGGGGACTGGCATGCAGGAGACTATGAGAGGATAAAAGCCAAGGGACTCTTTGGGTTGGGGTCTCCTCAGTGGGACCATCTCAAGTGTTGCTGAGTGACTGCGAATGAAGTAGTAAGGGAGTGAAGTGCTTTGTCGAACTTGACGTCTAAGACTCTGCTAAGGGAAACCCAGGGTTGAACCAGTAAGGAAACATGGTCTGGCTGCATGTGAGAGGGGTGTGTGGGGAGCCAAGCAGGATGTCAGTCATCTCACTGGAACTCCCTTCTATGGAGGATCTTCTGTCCCAACAGTGAAAGTCTCTGGTGTTGTAAGTGAGACTGCCAATGAGTCTTGTGAATCGTCAGACTGGGAAGTTTCCTTAACAATTCCTTCACATTCCTTGCAGAAGGGAGCAAGGGAGGAATAAGAAGACCACTGACCCCCTGCATCTATGGTGAGTGATGGAACTTATTGTTCCATTTACAGTTCCATTTTAAAAATAGATGCTGGGCAAGTAAGCAATTAAAATTCAAGAAGGAAAGCAGAACTATCTGGCGGTCGTTCAGTAAGCCTAACTTGTATAAAAATGATCTGCATATAGCTGGTGTAAGTATAAACAGTCAGCAGCATGAGATTAAGAAAAACAATTCTTGCCTGGCAAATGTAATTACTTTTAACAAATTTAAAATCCAGGGAGTGAAGAGAACACAGCATGAATATTCTCTCTGCAGGCTGGGTCATTCAGCTGTACATAGAATAAGCATCCATAAAACATCTGAACCACTGTCTTTGGATGTGTCAATGCAGACAGGTGCAAAAGAGTTCAAATTCCAAGCTGGACATATGCTAGCTTGGGGCCCCATTCCCAGTCAAATGAGTTCACTATGGGATTTGTTAGAGTTACCTGTATGCCATATGGTGATATAGCTTCTAAATCAGAGCTGATTCATGCCTGGTCAATGATCTCTGATGTGTCTTCACACACCAAGACACCTCTTAGCTCCCTGGCTCTCCTCTGTGCACAGAGTTCATCAGGAGGAGCAATGAACAATAGTCTTCCCATGACTGTCTCACCATTATCCAGAACTTCCTGGGCTCCACCACCCTCACTCCCTCAATTCTCTTCTGGGTAAATCACTCCCTGTCAATGGCCTGGCAGCTGAAACACCATTGTTCCATCTAGTGGAGAGCTATTCAGTGTTGATGGCCTTTGATTTCTCTTTCCAAACATAGGCCTGGCCTCTGCCAGATAGGATTTCACTGGTACGGTTATGCTGGCAAATCCTCCTAACATAAGCACAGACTGTAGTCCCCAAAGATTTATTGTGGCCCAATTGGTCTAACTTATACTAATCCTGTGAATATAATAAGTGCAGACAATACCAAAACCACTCAGAAATGTCCGATATAAAATAGATACACCAATTTACAGTGAAAGTTACAATCGTAAATAGCATTTGGAGGAAAAGTAAATAATGACATTCATAGTTTGGCACAGACACATCGCCAATGTGTCACATCCTGATGGATTGGGGATATGTCTGTGTCAAACTATGAATTCCGTTTCTGCTTTTTGAGTGCCATTTACAATTGCAACTGTCCATGTGGATTATTGCATCTATTTTTATAGCCAAGGTTCTGTCTGGGAAGATGAAACAGAGCTATCAACAACACTGACTTGTTCTATTTTTCTGGAACAATAGTGTTCCTGTGAGCTGGGCTCTACCATCTTTATGCAGAGGACAGGAGGTCTGGAGTCTAGGCTTCCCCCACATCTTGAATGACATGGACAAAAGAGGGGTGGAAGCTTATTAAGTAGGTCCATTTGCCAAAATGTGGTCTCCCTGCTAAAACCCAGACATGAGCAGTCAAGCCAAAGACCTAATAGTGATCATAAGGTGAGGTGGTAGGGCACTGCAGAGAGAGACAGCTCTGAATGGCTGGGAAAGCTGGGAAGCCACACAAGTGCAACTATGGAGACTGTCCATTGAGTTGGGGTCACCACTGTCACCACTGTCTGGGATGAGAGAGGAGAAGGCTCAGGGACTCTTTAGGACTCCTGTTCCACTCCTCTTTTCCCTAGTAAATTTGTGCCCAGGCAGTGCATTTTCATTCAATCTGCTACACAAGCAACCTGAGAGTAAAGCTTCATATGGAGGGAACAGGTACTAGGTCATCAGACTAGATATAAGGAAGAAAGTGTTTTACCATGAGGATTGTGAAGCACTTGAACAGGTTGCCCAGAGCAACCTGTGGGCAGATGCTTCATCCATGGAAATGTTCAAGGTCAGGCTGGATGAGCAACCTGATCTAGTTGAAGATGTCCCTGCCCATGGCAGGTGGGTTGGACTAGATGATCTTTAAAGGTCCCTTCCAACCCAAACTATTTTATGATTAGCAAAAGTGGAATTTCTGTATATATACAGAAAAGCAAATATATATATATATTTTCTATATTCCTGCCATCTATATCTTGATAATTGGACTTTCCCAAAATGATTGCTTGTGGACATAGATCTTAGCCAGCTGAAGCATTGTGTCTGGGATGAAGGCTGGGGATGCAGGGCGCCGCTGTCTGATGGGTGGTACCTGCCACCGTATCTGCATCTGAGGGGACACCTCAGCAGTCCGTGTTGGAGGAGCAGCAGATAGTTTCTCCCCACAGCAACCAGTTCCAGAAGTCTGCTGGGGGTTCAAAATTTGGATCTCCTAGCTAAGGACTGACACTCCATCAAGGACTGAACTGTTTTTCACTTTCTTACCTTGGACTTACTGAATCAGCCTGCTCTTGTTTTGTCTGTCCTCTCCTTAAGCCTCTCCTGCAAGTGCCACTTAACGTACTTAGCAAACTCCAGCTTCTTAACTGCGCTCACAAAAGGCCTTACCCCTTGACTGGGATCCCCTGCCACTTCCAGGGCAAGCCAGAAATCCGTCGGAAAAAAGTTCTGGGGAAAAAAACCGAACCCCATTAGTTAAAGAAATTATCCTAGGAATTACTCGGCTTCCAGGTGAAGCCGGTATATGCGGTGCTCCCCGGGAGGCACCTGGGATGCCGAGGCAGCTGTGCTGCTACCGCGCAAGGCGACGAGCGCAATGACTCCGGCCCGGGTAGAGGAGCAGCTGGAGGAAGCCCCCTCCGGAGGCACCGATGCTGCGAGGATTGAGGCCGCTCCAGAAATCCCGGAGGCGGGGAAGGACCCGCACGGTACTTTCAACTTTCAACTTTTCGGCACTGCGGAGCTCGCCGGCGGCGCGGGCAGGTGCACCGCACCGCTGGGAGCAGNTGCGCCGCGGCCGGGGGCAGCTCCTCCTCGCCGGGAGAAACTTTGCGCCCCCGGGTCGTGGCGGGGACCGTGGGGGAAGTCGTTGCATCCCGAGAGCTCGCGCTGGGGAGCCGAGGCTTTAGCTCGGGCTGTGCGGGGGAACCGGGGGACCGTCGGCTCCGGCCACCTCGCCCCTAAACCGTCGCCCTGTCCCCGGGGTGCCGGTGGTCCCGCCGGCCGTTTCGGTGGCGGTGGGACCGCAGCCGCTCAGGACGAGCCCCGCTTCTTTCACCCGGGCGCCGGTGATGGTCCGCAGCTCCCAGGAGAGAGCCCAGGGAGGTGCCGGTGCACGCCGACTCTCGGGTGAGTGATGCCCGAGGGGTGCCTCACTGTCCCGAGGGCTGAAACCAGGGCGGCGGAGGGCTCTGCCGTGGCACCTTGGTCGCATCCTTTCCAATGACGCTTCGAGAGACCTTTCGAGGGGAAAACAAGTGAAATAAAGTTTCACATCGCGTCTTTTGAGCCTCAAATGCGCTCGCTTGGCACTGAACAGGGTGGGTTTGCTTTGGGGTCAGCCAGTACTTGCCCTGAAAATTGTTTTCAGCGGTTTATAATTTCAGAGCTACAAATCCTTGTTGTGTTTCAGTTTGACATACCAAAGGGTGAAAAAGCAGTGAGGGAAAGGCGAAGCGTGTGTACGGGCTCTGGTGGTTTTTCTGACTTTGTGTTACTTTGTTTAGTAAACGAGAATTTTTTATGTCTTTGGATGAAGCTGTAGTTTTATGTCTTTTTTAAAGAATAACGCAAATAGCATAAAACGAAGTTATATCACATAAAAAACTTTTTTTTTTCTGAAGACGGGCACAAACAATGTTTGTGCGTCATTTAGTGAGTTTCTAGGAGATGGATTACTAAACCAGAAAAAAAATAAAATGAAAAAAGAAACAAAAACCACTAGAAAAACCCAAGAATATGCTTGACGTTTGGTAGTTGGATGTTTCAAAAAGACAGCCGAGACTGGATTTAAATAAAACTGAATGATCTGGTTGGGCTCAGAAGTAATCTGTTGAGAAGAATGTTGATGCACATGTGTTTGCAGTAGATAAAATAAAACAGTTCTTCTTTATGAACCATAGAGAGTGTTATTAACCAGGGTTAAGACTAAATAATTTCATTTAAGCAAGAGACTTAATGACTGATGAGATCAAATTCTCTGGCAAGACACTCGGTTAATTTGCAACCAAGAGCAAGAATTTATTTCCTTGAAAAACAAACTATCTAAAATATTGTAGATATTAAGATCCAGAAAGAGTTACCAGTTAATGTTTTGATAGTGACTTTAATGCTGTTGCTCCTGCTGGCATCCCCACCCAGAGTCCAGGCTGGTACAGTCTGCGCTTTTCTCTGCCGCGTCCACCGTGTCTCTGCATCAGTGTATGTTTGTGACAACTTATTTCTTTTTGCCACAGTTGACTGTCAAAATGTATTCGGGTATTCTCCAGTCTTAAGGAGAGAACTGAGATTTTAGGGCCCACATTGGGTTAATGTATAAACACCTCCACTCTTCAGCTCCCGGAGCACAGGGTTCCGTAGTCCATAGGGTGAAGGTGTACAGAAGGGGACTGTTTCTGGGAGGGTGATGGGGAACGAACTCTCATACATGGCAAAGTCAAATTGTTGTGGTTTCAGGATTTTAATTCCAATTCAGCATTGAGGGGGGGAGGTATGTTATTACCTCAACTTCCCATCAATTCAGATTTCTGCCCAGGAATTGTAAGGAGGAAATGCATTGCTAGGCCCTGTTTGCAGTGTGAGTGCTTACAAAAACCAGCCAGCCAGTCTAATATTGATTCATCAGTTTCAGTGTATAAACAGATTTAAACTCCAGCAAGGAGGATTTAGTAGTCAGAAATTATTTTTCCATTAGATTTTCCTTTCTGTAGGTATATAAAAAAACATAGTAACGATGCTTTCAGTATCAGGAACTGCCCATATGTAGTTGAACTAGACTGAGAACTTGATACAGCTTTTGCTGTCATGTTTTTGAGGGGGTTGATCAAATGCAAGACCCCACTAAACATTGGGGCTCTGCTGTTGAATTATCAAGGTCCAGTGCCAAATCTTTCCTTAATATTCCTGGTAATTACTGCTGACTCATGCTGACATGTGAGTTCAATTAGCCCCAACTGGAATGTAAAGGATGTGGGAGTGTCTCTTTGTGCCCAGAGACAGCTAGGACAAAGCAGATTTTGGAGGAAAATTCAAGGAATTGCCAAGTTTGGGTAGGAAGTGTCAGCCAGGACTTTTTTTTTTTTTTTTACAGTAATGTTTGAATAACCATTGAAGTTAAGTCCTGAGAAGGGAGTGAATTTGGATAACATGGACTTGTCTTCACTATGGAGTAACTGTAGTCCTAACTCAGACATTACTTCTAATTTAACTTGTGTCCACACACACAAACTCATTGCTGAAGAGTGGTGATGTTTTCAATTTGAGTTGGCTTACCCATGAGGAATAAGCTATAGCTCAGATAACCACAATTCATCATCTGCTAACCCAATCTGCCTGAATGGCACAAGTGGGATATTGCTCAGCTCTGGCTGCTCCCACTTAAACAGGGTTACCTGGACAGCAGGAAGCACCCACTGCTTCCCTGGTACAGGCAGAGCAAAGCCATCGTCGGTTTGGCCGTGAGGTAGACAAAGGGATGTTTGCCAACATGAATGTTCCCACACAATTGGTGCCTGACTGCCATGTTTGTGACAGTTCACTGGTGGTGGACACTGTCACCACACGGCCATGGCAAGTGGGACAGGAGGACTCTGCAGCAGTCTGGCACTTGCTGGTGCTCAGAATGGGACACCACTGCTATAAGATGTGAAAAGCAAAAAAAAAAAGTCTTTTCCCCAGAAGTTAATTTCCTGTCAGCTACCAGCTGATACAAGAAGGTCACTTGTATGTCAGAAGTACATACTAATATATATATAAATAAATGTAGCCATACTTGGCTAGTGTTGGCCCTCTATGCAAATTGTTTCTAGGAAACTGCAAGCCAGGATTTTTACAAACACTTTGAGGTCAAAGCAAAGAAGGTGGACATGAGAGCAAATATACAGCCTGAAGTGTACCAAGTGGATGCCTCTTTTTTAATAGGAAGATGACCCTAATGCAGACTTCTGCATCTGCATGAAGAATGAAAATTTCAAGGTGCTTTGCAAGGAATTTGACTGAGAGTCAGGAACCAGATTAACATCCTGAGATGGAAATGCTTTAGGAATATGTCTCCATCAGTCCAGAGCTCCCACAGAGCTTTTGACAGCCATTTTGGATTTAGTTCAACTTACCTTCAGAATATTGAGCTTTGAGGCTTCTATAGCAAGTTCTGTTTGTGTTGTGCTGCTGTCAATGTAACAAATATGCCATAGATAACTGCAGAACTCGAATGGATTTACAGGATTGCACAAGTGGAGTGGAGAAAATGATGCCAACGTGATGCCAACTATACGCACCTCAAACACTTAGGAACTCCCAAAGTCCCTAGTGACAATACAATCATTTCAGTATAGACCAGGTAGGACCTCTTCACTCAAGTGCAACCCTCAGGTATCCAGGTGCGCAGCTACAATCACAAGAAACCCAGTGTATCTTTTTTACCTTTTTAAAACCTTATTCTGAATCTTGTCCTTCCCCTCTGATAGGTGCCTGCTGGTATGCAGTGACAGGGCAAGTCTAGTGGTGGTGTAAAATTGTTCAAGACAGAGGTGCTTAGCAGCTCATGTTAGTGGATGATCTTTAAAATGAGCATCTATGAACATGGCTTTTAATCTGTATGTGGGTACATGTTGCATGATGGCTGGACCATACTGACTGTGGTTTTGAATTAAGGCTGCATCTGCAGGCAGCACATAAATAATTTGCATGATGCAATCTATTAATCTAAGGCTGCAAAACATGGTGTTTGCAATCATGTATTTGACCTGTCTTGTGACTGCAGTGCTGCCCAGTGCACCAGAGCTGTTGCTCTGTATTCAACAGCAATATCTGTGCATGCACTAAATACATTAAATATTTATTCCTTACTCATAAACTGTATTAGTATTGACGCTAAATGGGGGTCATTTAAGTAGGTTTTGCTTGCAGAAAACATATGCTAACAGAAAATCAAATTTTGTCACTTGTTGGGACTATAGAAAACCGCCATTAGTGGATTTCTCCCTCTTCTGTAACACTGGAGCTGGGATGGAGTTGAATATGTGTCAGTTTTGGGGTCATTTCCTGTGTGTCGTTTGCTACATTTGGTAGTATACAAATCCGTGGGAGTCATGATGCTAAGTAGCCTCTTAAACTTTTTCCTTTGTTGAAAATCCAAATGCTCTCACCTGACACTCAGGGCAGCATTGTTTGGAAAGCAGCTCTTCTTGGCCTCATTATCTTTCATTCAGATTTGCTTCTTCAAAATGTGTTTTTCTGATGTCTGAGAACTCCTGGTGCACTTGTCAGATTGAGTCTCCCCTCTCCTTGCCCTCAAATGAGGAATCTTTCCACAAACACTGTGGTGTTTGCTTCTTGTTTTAGGCCATTTATAGAGAAGCAAAATTTGCTGAGGTTTTTCTGTGGGCAAAGAATGCAGGCACTAGAGATTTTGGAGGGGTATATTGAGAAAATTGTCATTTGTGTTGGAACTCCACAGGGATCTGTCAGAGCTGTTCCCTATTTCATGAACATCCCAAATGAGGAGTCAGAGCATGTGGGCATTTAGCCTGCAGAGGTCAGCAATCCGAAACAGGTTTCAGGCACTCTGGAAGACAAGTCAAATTCACAGTGATTTTTGACAGTCACAACCTCCAGAAAACCAAGCAGGATGTGAGCCTGTAAGGTTTTGTGCAAAAGTTTGTTTTCAGTCAGCAATAAAACGTGCTCAACTATAGCATGGGGAATGGCTAAGGAGAAAAGGATGTGGAAATTTGGTGGATCACAAACTAAACATGAGTCAGTAGCATTGCACTGCTGTAAAAATGGTGTGCAAAAATGGGAGTGTTTTTTCTATGATACGTGAACAATCTTTTTGTCCTGCTCAGCCCAGGTAGGGCCGTAGCTTGAGTATTGCACTCATTTGGGAGCAGAGTACTTGAGAAAAAAATGCAGATAGAATTAAGAGTCCAGACGAGAGTAAAATGAATGATCAGATGTCTAGAAAACATCACCTACAGAAAAAAAAATTGTTCAGTCTAGAGTCAAGAAGACTAAAAGTAAAGAAGTTAAAAATCATTAGAAATATAGGGGTAACTGCAAAGTTAGTTGGACTTAAATTGTTGTTCAAGTTCAAGTCAGCTAGGGCAAGAAATTACAATAGAACCACGTGTTTTAGTAAGAAAAATTTAGGTTAAAATGCTTAGGAAAAAGTTGTGATTTTAGTGATTGTTAAATGCTGGAATAAAATCTCTGATGTACTCATAGAAACTATACTTCTTCAGTATAAGCAGCTTTGGGGAGTGGTTTGACAGCTGTGTCATTACAGCTATGATGGCCTAAGCATGTAAAAGACTAGAAAGATGTGGCACTCCTTTATTAAACCAATGATTTAGCTAGAAAACACAGACAAGTCTTTCATGCTTACAAGCCATTTCTCTGATCTGAAATCTCTGAATGGTTTTGGTACAGCTGCTTCTATATGAAGCAGGGAATGACATTCTGTATGATCTCTTGAGGGTCTTTTCAGCCCCATTTGCAAGGATTAACAAAATCTTTCTGTCTTGGAATAGATGGATGTTAAGAGATGGGGGAGGGAAGGCAGGCTATAAAAACAGATAAAAGAGCTCTCCCCTACCCTGCAGTTGGGGAGATTTTCTAAGATTTTCATTCCATGAAAAATGCCTGCTTTTTACTTTCAAGGAGTGGATGAGAATCAGTAAATCTTAAACTAGCTTCTCTATTAGTGTCTGACAGTTTGGGATTGTTTTGTCATGAAGCAAAGGCTTCATGACAAGTGATGTTGTGATAGGATGTTATGTGATAAAATGTTTGCTTTTTTATCTTAGAGACAAAAAAATTTTGGGATTTTTGGGAGGTCAATTTTTCCCCCACATATTGCCCCAGTTATATAAAGTGAAATACTTGCCGTCATGACTTGTTTATGGACATTAATATCTTTTTTAAATCTAAAAATACAGGATCAAAAATTTAATGATCATATAGAAATAACACTGCTGGGATTATTGATGATAATTTATTTTTAAATATTAGCTACTTTAGGGTAATCACAGATATAAATAATATAAGAAGAGAGTGGTACTGTAGGTAATTTGTGTATGTATTTAAACATGATGTTTCCCTCTGGACACATATCTCTAAAACAGTAAAAATACTGACAATAAAAAGTTACAGAAGTTGTCAAATAACAAAAAACCCAAATTAGATATGTCCATAGATCTCAAAAACAATGGGAATAGATATGTTATTTTGCTAACAAAGGAGATATTCATGTTCCTGGAGAGGAAAACAGAGAATCATAGATCACAGAGTGGTTTGGGTTGTAAGGGACCTTAAAGATCATCTACTTCCAACCCCATTGCCATGTATAGGGACACCTTCCACTAGATTAGGTTGCTCAAAGCCCCATCCAACTGGGCCTTGGACACTTCCAGGGATGGGGCACCCACAGCTTCTCCAGGCAACCAGTTCCACTGCTTCACCACTCTCACAGTAAAGAATTTCTTTCTAATATCTAATCTAAACCTACACTCTGTCAGTTTAAAAACCATTACCTATTGTCTTATCACTACATGCCTTTGCAAAAAGTCCCTCTCCAGTTCTCTTGTAGGCCCCCTTTAGGTACTGGAAGACTGCTATAGGGTCTCCCAGGAGCCCTTTCTTCNTCCCCTCCCTCAGCCTGCTGACCATGCTGCTTTTAATGCAGCCCAGGACATGGTTGGCCTTCTGAGCTATGAGTGCACATTGTTGGGTCATGTTGAGCTTCTCATCCACAAACACCCTCCAGTCCTGCTCCTCAGGACCAAATCTCAGTCTCAAATCCATTCTCTGCCCAGCCTGTATTTGTGCTGGGGAGTGCCTCGACTCAGGTGCAGGACCTTTCACATAGGCCTTATACATTGATAGTTAAGGACCTGCCCTGAATTTGAGTATGTATCCAAAGCAAGGTGCTAGAGCAGTGCCTTGTCAGAATAGCAGACAAAACTAGCCAGACTTTCAACCAGTGTAATTAATTTAGCTACATTTATAATATCAAAAATAATAGGTACATCAAGTTTTATTTTTACTTTTGTTTTCAGATTCAGTATCTGAGAGAACAGGAACTTTTGAGTTTCCATTCTGATTTTCATGTACGTCATCAAACTGAAGACTTGCAAGAACTCAGCAAAAGCTTGACAGCTCACATGCCAGCCTGGCTTTTGGTGTGTGTTTCCAAACTGTGATCTGCTTCTTGCAAGTCCAGTGCTTCTTGCACTGGTAGCAAAAACATCTTAAAAGACTGAATTGCAATGGTAATAATAATAACATCAATTTAAGTATCATGCTAACTTAACTTTTGAAGTTCCAGGAGAAAATATTTCCTGTTTCATTTCAGTTTTTCTCTGTATTCTCATTTTCCATCTCAAGCTTTGAGAAAAACACCTTTTTTTCCCCCTCTGAAACTTGTTCCTCTCCTCTTTCAGATATTTAAGCTCTGCTAAACTTCTCTTATGGGGTTTTTGGTATTTCATCCTCTGTTTCTCTCTTCCACTGAATAACTGAGCAGGAACAACACAGAAGAGCAAAGCCAGGAGAAAAATTGTATTGCATCTTCCCAATAAGCTGATGTTATATCTAGGTTTAGAATTAGTTTTCTTCACTGCTTTCCTGTCCTACGTACACACACTTCATAATAAGTTTTACAGCAATAAACATATCAATTCCCATTTTGTTGCCCTTGAATCCAACCCTCTTTTTCTTATTTTCTTAGGGAAATGCTCTGCTGTGTTCTCCTGGTGTCACAGAGCTCCTCTGAGGACAGGCTGTGTCTCTGAGTTAAAGACAGCCACTTTTGTCTCTTTCCACACTGTCTCTAGTGATAAAAAAAGCATATATAGGATATATATATGAATTATATATGAGCTCTACATATATGGAAAAATAGATGTTCAAAATATATTAGCTGTCACATATTTTGACTCTTGTTCTGCACTGGAATGTACTAAAATCTTTTAAGAAGCCTTTTGTGGAAAAGGAAAGAGAAATCGGGGCAATGAAAGTACAGTTATGATGTATGGCAGACTTTTTCAAAAGACTTGGAATTGGACCTCAGTCCACTTGTAGAAGAGGATCACCAGCCTATTGGCTACTGTGGAAACTCTCCCTGATTTTGATAAGCAATCCTTTCCTGATAAAATTCCATTTAAGTTAGTTCCATTTTGGCTTTATGGCAGAAAACTCCTAAAAATGATTCCTAGTGTTTCTGTCCTTCTGTCTCATCTATTCAGTCCTCTAATCTATCTGTAGCCTTCTTTGTACATCTCAGGGTTTCCCACCATGCTGTTAGCGTTTACTCTGAAATTGCACCACTGTGGTTGGTTGACCCTGGCTGGATTCCAGGTACTCACCAAAACTGCTCCATCACTCCCCTCCACAACTGGACAGGGGAGAGAAGTGTAATGAAAGGCTGATGAATTGAGATAAGGGCAGGGAGAGATCACTCACCGATTATTGTCACAGGCAAAACAGATTCAGCTTTGGGATATTAATTCAACTTATTCCCAATCAAAATCAGAGCAGGATAATGAGAAGTAAAACAAATCTTAAAAACATGTTCTCCTCACCCCTTCCTCCTTCCTAGGCTCTATCTGCTCCCCACCTGCAGCATGGAGAGGGGAAATGGGGGTTATGGTCAGTTTATCATAGGTTGTTTCTGCCATTGTTCAAGAAGGGGAGTCTTTCCTCTGCTCCAGCATGGGCTCCCTCCCACGGGACATAGTTTCTACAAACTTCTCCAGCACGAGTACTTCCACAGGCTGTAGTTCTTCCAAACAGCTGTAACATGGGTCCCTTTCCACATAGTACAGACCTTCAGGAACAGGCTGCTCCAGTGTGGGTCCCTCATGGGGCTAATCCTCCCTGTAGGGTCAGAAGTCCTACCAGAAAACCTACTCTAGCAGGGACTCCTCTCTCCATCAGTCTGCAGGTCCCTGCCAGGAGCCTGTTCCAGTGCAGGCTTCCAATGGGGTCACAGCCTTCTTTTGGACATCCACTTGCTCCGGCGTGGGTCTCCTCCATGGGCTGCAGGTGGATCCCTTCACCCTTGTTGATCTCCATGGGCTGCAGGAGGACAGCCTGCTTCACAGTGGTCTGCAGGGGAATCTCAGCTCCCCTGCTTGGAGCATCTCCTCCCCCTTCTTCTTCACTGATCTTGGTGCATAGTTGTTCCTCACATGTTTTCACTCCACTCTTTGCCTTCAATTTCTTATGCAAAATAATTTTTTTTTTACTTTTTAAATATGTTAGAGATACTACTACCATTTTTGTGATTGACTTAGCCTTGGCCAGTGGTGAGTCCATCTTGGCGCTGACTGGCATTGGGTCTGGTGAACATGAGGGAAGCGTCTGGCAGCTTCTCACAGAAGACTCCCCTGTAGCTTCTCCCCATTACTAAAACCTGGCCACAGAAACCCAACTCAGTCACACTTCTAGTCTGGCCTTGTGGTTGCAGGATGATAAATAGTCTTATCAAAGATCATTGCTCTAGTATTTCAAAGAGAATTCCAAACTCCAGACAGTTGAAATCTGATGAAATAACAAGCAGAGTATTAAAACACAGGGGGTTGGGAGAGTAACACCAGGAATGTCAGTGAACTTACAAGAGGGTTTGGAAGACTGCATAGTTCATAGTTGCATTTGCAACCTGTGGCTAATTCTGCAACTCAAAGTGACATTTATAATTCCCTCCATCACAGTGATGTATGGATGCTGATACATATACCACCTAATAGTGGAACATGGGAGTGGAACATGAGGATAAAACAACCCCTAAGCAGTCAATGCACAGTGACGTGTTTTGTGAAAAAAAGTGACACAACTCATTCAAAGTGATACTGTTATTCTTTTTTATCTAAGAATATTTATCCCTTACTTACAGTTGTGAAGTATTGCAGGTAAGCTAATGAACTACATAAACTTGATTAGCTAATTAGCTCTAGCAGCCTTATCATGACAGCACAGAGTTAAATCTGGGAAAAACCTGTCTAAGAAATTATATATATGCTTGGCAAGCATACTCGAGTTGTTCACTTGTACTGAGCTTTGTGTTGGCAGCATAAAGCTGCTCCTAGAACTTGAACTAGCTATAGGTTGAAAACAGCTGAACTGAGGCCCTGCCACGCTACACATTAATGGCAGAAGTATTTCGTTGACCTATCTTACTGGTTTTAGTCAAATTTGCTATGGAAATGATACTTATGCTTTCACAACATCTACTTTTCTTGTGACCTGTTAGTCAGGTTCCAGCAAACAGAACAGAGGGATAGAGATCTCAAAGATATTATGTTCCTGAGAATTTAAAAGCAAAACATGCTATACTAATATCCTTACCGAGGGCAGGACTGCAATGTGAGATTGACTGTTTTGCTAATCATCAAATAATCCATATGGTTCAGACAATAGCTTAAACGCCCCAGATGTAGCAAAACTTCATTACTGCTCACACCTTATATGAAAAGAGTAATCCAGCTGCTGTGACAACCCCGTATTTTTCTCAGAAGGTCTGTGGCAAAGATAGTGGAGGACCAAATTCAAGCCTGATAGAGATACCACTCTACTAACTACAAAGTATTGTACCAGACATATACCAAATAATTTGTGTGTGTGTGTGTTTTTGTATGTGTAATGGTCTGTATCCTTCCAAAAGTGACACAGTACATGTTAGAAGTTCTAAAAAAGTTGTATTTTTCAAACATCACTTTAAAAAGAGCCAACAAACCTGCACCTAAGCTTTTTTAAGAAGTTATTTATTTACACTCTCCAAGCTCAAAAAAAGTGTCCTTGAACTAATTTCAGGCTTTCTTATATAAACATAAAAGAAAGGAGGGCTGACAAGACAGTTTAGTCCCCTAATGAACTTGTTTGTGAAGGAAGAATAATGATTGAAATTATTGTTCTGCTAAAGATTCCTGAAGTGTAGCTGGATACCTATCCTGTAACAAACAGCTGCTGTATTTCAAAATCAAGCACTTAAAAACTAGGAAGCTCGCGAGTTAAAGATGAAATGTGAAATCATACAAATATGAATTCATAACTCATTTAGATTGAAAAAGACGTCTAAGATCATCAAGTCCAACTGTTAAGTTCCTCGCTTATGTGTACAGCCACTAAGCTTATTCTCATACAAAACCAGAAGTTGCATATTTTGCCTTTATTAGCTTCATTCACCTTGTACTCCCAGCTCTGTAACATGCACTGTTCAAATCCTGTGTGAACACAGTGCTATTAATTTTGCCACAGAATGTTCTGTGATAATTGTGACTTCAGTATTTAAGTACATCAAAACCACTGCTGAATTAATATTTATTATATTGCTGAGACATACGGTCTTATTAGTAGAGGTAAATCTGAAAGACATATTCTCATTTACTCAATGCCAGGCATTCAGGAGATGATTTTTCAGAAGATGCAGACTTCGGTGTATGTTCATTCAGAGCTCAGTGCTGGTTGCCTCCAGCTGCAGTACTGAGTGCTCATCACTTTTGGAACAGACCAAGGCTCCCAGAAAACGAGGGCTGGTTCCTCTGATGTCACAAGCTGTAGTCGCGTGCCTCGCATCACGCAGCCCTCATTCCTACAGCCCCTGCTTAGGCTCGATTCCTTCCCTGAAGGAAAACTCCTGCCCTCTCTAAGCAGGGCAGGAGTATGGCTCTGCCTGCTCAGATTTCTTCTCAAGATGCAGGCAGCAAAGGCACAGGAACCCACAGGAGACCTGGAAGGGAGATTGCAGTAGGGAGGTGCTGGCCGCCTAATTTCTGGCAAAAATCCCAAATTTCGAATGGGGACTTCTAAATCTTGATGATATTCAACAGCCCTACTCTGCAATGACCCCTTTCCGTAGTGTTTTGAAGCACAGAGTCTGTCTGCAGGATTTTGAGACTCAGGAGTACGAGCCGTCTGCTTGTGTTCCCTCCCTGCCTTGTCCCAGGATGCTTCTGTGTTTCCGACAGTGGCGGACTCCTTGTTCCCGTGCCTTATATCTGGAGTCCTTTGTTTCCAGGTGGCGGTGGCAGTGGCAGAGAGAGCACACACCACGATAGGGAGGCATAGCAAGAGGGAAAGTCTGGCGCTGCCTTTGCTGCTCCGAGAGAAGGCATGTAAAGTGCATAGGGATGCATATGTATAGTGCAGATGCCTGTAGGAGGAATGAAGGGCTGACGTGTGCTCAGCCCAGGCAGAAACTATAGATAACTGTCAAACTACAACAAGCCTCCTGAGCACATGCAAAATGGATTTTTTTTTCAGAAGGTCCAAACATAGCCAAATTTGTAGCTATTTTCTTTAAAGGAAATGAAAGAGAGAATTTATGTATGTTTGTCAGATAGCATATGATCCCTGGTACTTGCAGAACACTCTCTGTAAATCAAGCATTTTATACCTTTTTATTAGTCTTATAACAATTCCTCATATTTGAGAATTAACCTTCTGCTTTTTTCACTGGAGAAAAGATTGAGGCAGAAAAGTATATTTTAGGGCCAGAAGGAGCCATTGTGATCTTGTTTCAATCTCATGTATAACTGGACCATCAGACATTCTCAAACAAATTCTTCACCACACAGGTCCAGTAGTTTTTTTAAGGAAAAAATTAATGATTAAAAAATGCTCAGTGAGAGAGAGTCCTCTAGTCTTGGGTAAAGTATTTTGATAGTTATCCTCATTTATTTGTAATTTGAATTTAATTAACCTCAAATTCAGTGAATTGGATCTTGCTAGAAGTGTTTGTTTCTTGTCACGAAATGTTTGTTTCTTACGTAATGTAGTTACTTATTGTGCGGAAGTTCTCTGTTGTTGCTCTCCAGGATAACCCAAACAGTTTGAGCTCCTGGGCTCTGACTGTGGGGTTCATTTTCACAACCTTTAATCATTCTTCACTCCAGATTTTTTTTAAGTGGGGCTGTTTCAGCTAGAAACAGTACTGCATGCTATTTGCGAAGGTATACCCAAAACTGCTATCATATTTTCTCCTAAAACATGACCATTCATTAGAAGCAGAAAATTTGGCAGAAACATGGTAATCACAGTTAGCTTAATGACAGCAAGAAGACAGAGTTCTGTCCTGTTGATGAGCCATTGTGAGTGAAAGCCTTTTTCCAGATTTACTACTCTCAAGGTAGAAACACATATTCCTGTGAAAAGCCAAGCCACACTCCAGCCCCATCCCCTTCTTTCTTTGCTGGGGAAACTATGCCACAGTGCTGTGGATTGGTAGGGATGAGAACACAATGTACTTGCTCCCAGCCTGTCTCTGAAACCTGTGCCACTTTGAAGCTGTGGTCTGCAGAGTCCTTTTTTGTAGTTCAGGCATTGGATGCATGGTATGTGATCATGTTGGGGCATGGAATGATTCATATAGTTTAGTGAAAGATTATGGGATAATGTAATTTGATCTCCTATAACTACCAGTTGTTTTGTTTTGTTGGTGGTTTTTTTTTTTTTTTTGAGTATGCCTCCATTCAGCTCAACTGTTTCTATTTAACCTAGGCACAACTTCTGTTAGGGTATAGTACAAATTACAAAAAGACATCTAACAGTGGTTTCAAGATAACAGGATCCTTTAAATCCTTTGTACCTCATCCGGATGCTTAAATGCTCATGATGTTACAAATTAATGTCTTATTTCTTATTTGGATGTATGTGGCTTCAGCTTCACTTTCTAAGTGCTATGGATTGTATTCATTTTTCACTTTGATCCCTAATTCCTTTCAAGAATCACTTGCATTTCAGGATACGGTACCTATCCAGTAGCAGTGAGTTTCATTCCCTATTCTGGGATGCAAGTGTTTTTTTTTTTTTTAATCTGTTACGTGAGAGATTATATACTTCTTGAAACTGTGCGCTGTGATATTCATTGTGGCTTTTAAAAGCAGGATGTTGTGCTGCTAACTTAAATTACTTACTAATACAAGTGAATTTCTCTGTCAGCTAAAGGTGATAATTTCTCAGTAAGATAGTTTCACTCCAAAGAGCATGATATTCCATAGAATTCGGCCAAGTGGTGTCATTCATCTTTCTTATCGACTTTTCTGGTATTTTACTTAGGATGGATGTCAGTCTTGCCATCCAGTGGTTAGCTGGATCATTGTGTTTCCTTTCTCTGAAGATTATCATATAGCAGCTGTCTTTCAGTCCTTTGGCTTTCCCCAGTATTCAGAGATTAATTGCGACTTAATGTCAGCAGTGATTAAAAGCATCTGACCAAAGTCAATGATCATTGCCCACATCTGCCTTTTCCTCCTCCTTCTGAAGCTCCTCAAGCTTGTAAGTCCCCTTCCCTGTTGTTGGAGTGGTAGAAGATTGCTGCTTTGGGTTTGCCTCAAACACTTGGAGAGAACTGCAAGTGAGGACCTGCAAGTGTTAAAGGGAGAAAGAGAAAAGAAAGAGCACAATCGTTCTGAGCAGCTGAGTGCCATCCACCCAAGTTCTTCCAAGTTTCTCATTCACATGTGAGACCAATGGGCTGGCAGGGGAAGGAGCCCCCAGCCTCTTTTAGTGGTGGAGATGGGCTGTTCTGTCCTACTGGTGGAGAGCAGAGTTCACAGGTGATCAGAAGAAAACACAGCCCAAGTAGGACGGTAGATACTTGCTCTTCTCCAACTTTTAAAATAAATGTTTTCTTGGTTTATGGATCTCTGTAGCTCAACAAATTCAGGTGCTCTTTTCAGATTTTTTTTTAGGACCATTCACCATGAGCCTTCTGACTTTGTCTTTATTTCTGTACATTTATCCTCAGACTCATTTGTACCACATGCACTATTGGCATTAGTGGTAGAAGCAGAAGCACCTCTTGTCTGTATGTGTATCTAGGACGTTGGTGTTCAGTTGCTGGGGCAGTGCTTCATACCATGTTACTGTGGTAACCTCTTGCCCTAATTCTGTTGAAAGTTCCTGTAGAAAGCCTAAAGAGTGCATGGTTAATTCTTGTTTGATGGGGGCGCATAATTCTCCTTCTTTTCAAAGACTAGAAATAACTCTGAACACTCTTATGTTTTATGCAGCTTTAACATAGAGCCATCCTCATCTAATAACAGCTGTACACATTTTATAGAATTATTTTCTTTGTAATATTCTTCTAAAAGCATACTACCTTTTATCTTTAGTGCTGCAACTTGTGAATTTTCCTTTGGGCCTTTATCTTTCCTAAGCACCATTTTGCACTTCATAAATTCTAGCTCATATTGTTTGCTATTTATTTCTTGGTTTTCAGTTTGAATACTGAAGACTTTTTATTTATTTCTATTTGCTGTCACATATTAATAAACTGACCCAGAATGGGTTTTAAAACAAAGTTGGCCTTTTGGGAAATTGCATGAACTCTTAACTTTCAGTTTTGAGTTAAATTATGCTGTCCAAGCCTTTCTCCTCCTTTTAATTTTGCTCATGAAAGCAAGAGAAGGGAAGTCTAGCATGTGACACTGTTTTGAAACATGAACTATGAGTCATAGATTGATATTATGGACAGGAAGAACTCAGAACACAAAAGTATTACAATATTGTGTTGGGTTTGTGTGGCAAGGTTTTGGTAGTGAAGGTCTACAGGGGTGGTTTCCAGAAGCTTCCCCTGTGTCTGATAGGTCCAGGACAGGCCTGGCCAAGGCTGAATTCATCAGCAGTGATGGTAGAGCCTCTGGGATAATGTATTTAAGAAGGGGGAAAAACCCCTGCACAACTGCAGCTGCAGTCAGAGAGGGGAGTGAGAATGTGTGACAGCAACAGCCCTGCCATCCCCAAGGTCTGTGAAGAAGTAGGTGGAAGAGGTGCTGGAGCAGAGATTCCCCAGCAGCCCATGTTGAAGACCATGGTGAGCCAGGCTGCCCCCTGAAGCTAACGGAGGACCCGGCTCCAGAGTAGGAGGCTGTGACCCCATGGCAAGCCTTCTCTGCAGCTGGCTCCTGGCAGGACCTGTGAACCTATGAGAAGCCCACACTGGAGTAGGTTTGTTGGCAGGTCTTGTGATCCCATGGAGCACGCATGTTGGAGCAGCCTGTTCCTGAAGGATTGTATCCTGTGGGAGGGACCTATGCTGGAGTAGTCCATGTAGGACTATAGCCTGTGAGAAGGACTCACTCTGGAGAAGTTCATGGGAGGAGGAAGGAGTGGCAGACACGGAGTGCGATGAACTGATCACAGCCCGCATTTCCTGTCCCCCTGTGCCACTGCGGCGGGAGGAAATAGAGAAGACAGGGAGTGAAATTGAGCCTGGGAAGAAGGGAGGGTTGGGGGGAAGGTAATTTTGAGATTTGAGTTTATTCTTCATTACTGTGCTCTGATTTGGTTGGTAATAAATTAAACTAGTTTCCCCAAGTTGAATCTGTTTTTCTTGTCATGGTAAATGGTGACTGATGTCTCCCAGTCCTTATCTCAGCCCACGTGCCTTTTGTTATATTTTCTCAGCCTTGTCCTTCTGAGGAAGTGAGCGATAGAGTGGCTTTGGGGGATACCTGGCATCCAAACAGTGTCAATCCACCACAAATATAAAGAAAATACCTTTTAATGTAGGGTCTCATAAGAAATAGCAGCAATTCTTTTGGCATCTTCACACCGTTTTAGCTTCCCACTGAAGTAGAAAATCCATCATGGTAGGTGAAATCTTAAAAACTGACTGATGATTGAAAACAAAAGAGCTTAGAGACTAGAGTAACTTAACAAGGTCTTTGAAGGTGGCAAGAAGGCTTTATGTAAGCAAAGGCTGTGGGTTAAAACTTCCTTAACCTGGAGCAGTATTTATTGAACTGTGGGTATCCCTCATTGGCTTTGGACAGGCAGTTCACCAATCTGATGTCACATGAAATCATTTCAGTAACAAGGAAAAAATAGTTTTATTTCTGAAAGAACTTTATGCCTTGCTGGAGTCCCCGGCTCGGTGCTGATCCAGTTTCTACCCCAGCTAGTCTTGAAACACTGTCCAGGGGCACCGCAGCAGATGTTCGGGGCAATATCTGGTACAAAGCTTCCTTTCTTAGAAGCTAACCAGTTATTGCCTTCAGAGCAAGCAGGTTAGATCCAACCTCGCTTAGCTCTGCCAGTGAGTTCAGCTGACAACAGGCAAAAAGGTAACAGGCAGCTCTTGTAGTAGATGCAGTTTGATTTTATTGGCTCTCTGCTGCCAGCATGGCCTCAGAGAGCTTCTAACCTCAAGGGAATCCAACCGAAAAAAGCCGCATGACTTTCTGAACATGAACTTATAAAGGGTGTTCAAATTTCTGAGAGGGGAAAGGGAATAGCCAATGGGAAGGAGGAGTAGGAGTGGTTTAGGGAGGGGTAGGAGTGGTTTAGGGAGGGGTCATGCCCCTAGGAGAAGGTTCTAGGATTAGGAGGGGTTGGGTTACATATTTGCGGGTAGGTGGGAGGGGAAAGGACAGGGGATACATTTGGGGGTGGGATACAACTTTGGAACAAACCAACTGTGTGTGGGAAACAGAGGTAACAGAACATTCCAACAGGGGGTAACAGAACCGTATATTATGGAAATATATAACATAGAAATAAATGCAGAACATACACCACAACAATGCCTGACACTGCACCAGTTGGAGAATGATTGGTGTTTCCACCATAAGCTACAATTAAGAGAAGACAACTTGTCTGATCTCTATATTATGCATCATTTCAGAATGAATTCTCAAGGAAAGAACCATTAACAGCTGCGGTTAGTTGTGTAATGGAGTAAAAACAGAATGTAGATTTAGATGATTTTGCCAAAGTAACTTGATAGCTATCTGTTGACACTATAACTGATTTTCCAGATTAGGGAAATACAGTAGACCTAAGCTACCTTGGTTTAGAGAAGGATGCTGTGGTGCTGAGGACTAGTAGAGAACTGAAGGCTCAGAGGAAGGAACTGGGTCAAGAGCACATGCTGAAAGGAAAATAGCTGATCAGGAGGTAAACTAACAGCAGAGTTCATCAACTATCAGTTTGGAGACAATTGCATTTTTGCTATGAAATTTCAAGCTAAAACAGATGTGTACCTATAAACTTGGAATATAGAATATTCTGAGTTGAAATGGACCCTCAATGGACCATCATTGAGTCCAACTCTTAAGTGAATGGTCAGTACAGAGATCAACCCCATGACCTTGGTGCTCTGACCAGCTGAGCCAATCTCAAGGTCTATTGCCTGTGCCATCAATACAGAAGAGGATACAATTCTCACACAGCAAAAAATAAACTGGAGATTAATTGTATGAATGGGGTGGCTAGGCACTTGGACACATTACCTCCATAAAATGTGTTTATGTATTGGAAATTATACATGAAAATGGAGAACTCTGTGTATTAGATGACTACAGGATGACTGTGAGCCATGAATTTGGTAGCAGCTATGAAAAAGGAAAATGCAGGCATGCAAATAACAAGTGAGCTAGTTCCCATACAGAATTAGTGATTTGTCAATAACTATGTGTATATACATATATGTATATGCATGTATAAATTAGATTTTACTTAATATTCTGTGCATGATTCTGTTTACCCATGTTTTAGACAGATCGATTGAAATGAGAAAACAAAGGCTCCTAAGATGATAGGAAGAATAAAGAGTTTGTAACATGAGAGGGAAATAAAAGAGTTTGGGTTGTCCCAGAATAGAAAAACGAAGGCTGAGTGAAGATATGACTGATATTTAAAAATATGCCAATGAGTAAACACAATGGAGGAGGAAGAGCTATTTAAACTAAAAGACAATGTTGGCAGAAGAACAAATGGGCACAAAATGACCATGAACAAATTTAAGCTGGAAGGCAAAAGGTTTCTAGTTATCAGAAAGCTATCTTTCAATGTAAAAAACAGTTCTTTTAAACAGTTTTTAAGTCAAATTCAGTAAGTTCATGATTTGCATTACATGACAGATGTGTCTTCAGCAGCATGGGATTGACTCAGTGACATAGAAGTTCCCCTTAGTTTTGCATCCTACACAAAGCAGCAATTACTCTTGAGATATACTAACCTCTCTGGCAGCATGCACCCACTGTTGAAAAACACTCAGCATGACTAAAATATTCCTTTAGACAGAAAATCAAGAGACTTTGATATTCAGTTAATGTCTAGAAGATTTAAACAGACTGAATGCAAAGACTTGTTTCTGAGTTTGCAATGTCTCTTAAGGCCAGCATACTCAAATAGATTAATAATGAGAATAGGTTTTGTCTGAAAATTGTCACTTCCATCAGCACTGCTTTGGGTCCTAGTGCTAACCACAATACTATGTGTCATATCTTAAGCTGCCGACAGATGTATTTCCAGTCTTTAAAAATGGGGATGTGAGAACCTGGGAAAATGCTGATATGAATAATTGCATCCTACTACTTACAATGTCAGTAATGGAGATAATATTCTGTTGTACTTTAAAAGCTGTAAAGTGTCCCTGCAGATGATAGATAGTATTATTCATTCTTATTTGTTTAACTGAATTTAAAAATGAGCCTGGAAGGCAAAAAAAATTTTGGATTTCCAGTAAGCAGGATGTATTTTATATCCATTTTATATCATGCACAGTATGCTTAATTTGAAAAAATGAAAATGAATATAAACATCAATATTTTAATAATATTAGGGTAGGAAATTGGAATAAGCCTTAAGCTTCTATCTTAACTAATGCCACCATGCTTTTTAGTGTTGTTGAATGTCACACTCAAGGAACAAACCTTTTCCTTGACTGAACTTTCTTGGTCCTGTCATTTTGTACAGCAGTCCGAAATCTCTAAACTAACAAACCTATTTCTTTTGTTTTTCAGTGTCAAAACAATGATTCCTCCCGGAGAATGCCTATATGCTGGGAGGAAAAGGAGGAAACCCATTCAGAAACAGTTAAGTATCATATTCATCAGGGAGCACCTGCCTCCAAACGTACATGCTAGAAATGAAGTAGAAGGATTCCCTTCCTCCTATGATCCACTGATGCTGGATAGAGCTAATCTCTTTCTCTGCAGTGAGAATCCCTTGGTTGGGAGGTTGGATTTTCGTGGTTAAGACTGTACCCAGAAAGGATGCCAAGCGTGGGTCAAACCATCCTTACCCATCCCTAAAAGCTGGATTCCAGGAGGAGGCCAGTGGTGGTTGTGGTGCGTAGCACAAGTGCACTGCAGAATACACTGCCATGAGGAGTGCAGAGGGAGAGTGCCTTTTCATAGGCAGAAGATACTGGTGGACTAAATGTCAGCTCAGCAATGGGCTGGAAGGGTGGCTGCCACCTTTGTGTTTTTGTCCTCCCTCCTGTTTGAGGAGCTTTCTGAGAAGCCGTGCATTGAGTGGCACCAGTGTGTTGGCATTGAGCTCCCTCCTTCCCCTTTCCTTGGCTTATCCTTGCTTGGGGCATCACTAAGTCAAATATGTGCAAGCCTGGAAAGTGGGTCAGTTCAGCCAACTGAAAATGCAGACTGGTGATTCACTTTTTGCATAAAGAGCACATAGTTTTCAAATCACTATTTGCTAGGGGATCACTTTCGTGAGGATAAAAATGGAAGAGAGGAATTGTATGTGTGAAGGCAAAGCAGAAAACGAAAAAACACAATGGGAATTTGTTACTATAAGATGCTTGAAATGGGAGGGGAAAAAAGGTTGCTATCACTCAAATATAAAATGATTTCCAGATGCCATAAACACTCTGTGAAATGAAACTTTTTAAAATAATCATCCCACATCTTCTGTGTTACACTTGATTATATCATTATGCAACACACATTTTTACTGTGTTAAAATTATGAACTGTCACTGGTGGCCTTCACACACAATTTAAGGATGAGAAGGTAACTAAAATAGATTTCCCTACTTTCAGTTGTTCGGAGCTTCCAAAAATAAACCACTTGGCTTAAAATTGTATAAATTGGTCTTGAGTCAAAGGAGAGTTTTTCTGAATGTTTTAATGACATCTGTTAATATTGTTTGGATTTTAGGCAGAATTTGCTCATGAACCACTTGTTCCCACTTAAAAAAATGTATTTCTTTAAGTGTAAAATGTATCATATGTGACAATTTCAATAGACAAAGATAATGACGTAAGAAAATGATTCTTCCTGCAAAAATCCAAAACATATGTAAGATTTCTGCACTACTGTTTAAGTATTGATGTGGATGTTTAATTTTATAACAACTGCATGAGGTATGGAACCACTCCATGGTGATATGGAAATTCTCACTTACTTTGAAAGAACCAAGTTTTCATCTTGGGAACCATTGCAAGTAATGCTACCTTTAAAGTAGCTTTGCTATGACATCGCAGTGCAGGTACCTGAGCATGAGTTTATCAAGCCAGGACATAGACAATTTGGATTAAGAAACATGGTTTTGGTTAAAACAAAGGGAAATATTTGGATTGCTAGAATACTGAACTCCCACACTGGAAACAGCAGTCTATTTTCTGTGGTTTGTTACCACTTGCTGAGGATGATTTCTCAGTTCCTAGCAACACTGGTCTCTTCCTCAAACCATATCTGTTTGTGGGCTTAGTCTCTGGTAAGCCTTTCCTGTGCTTATTCCCTCACTGAGGGACTTGCTCTCATCTAAAGAGGCTCTGAATGCCCCAGATGGACTGGTAAACAGAGGTCCTTTCATGATCTGTGTCCTTCAGTCCTACTGGTTTTACTGAGATATCCTTACTGTTATGCTGCCTTGAATAATCTATCTTAAATTTAGAAGCCTATTAATTGAGCAGTATATTTAGCCATGATTTTTATCCATGTCATACCACCTTTGTTACAGCTTTGTCTTCCTGTTTGATAGCATAGCACATTTTCATTCTCAGCCTTGTTCTACTTTACCTCCTGTCATTCTGACAATGAATCAAGGTAGATATTGCAGCCTGTTCTGGGAGGAGTGTTGTTTGGTTGTAAAACCTAATTTTTCACAGGAACAAAAGCTGATAGGTATTCTTTGGCCAGTCCTAGTGATTATTCCACTCTTTTTAACATGAATGGTCTCTAGAATTTAACTTTCCCTTAACAAAGGAATAAGTGAACTCAGGTGTCTCAGTCCAAGCAAAATACTTGAATTTCAGTAGGGATTCATGTATTAGTCCTTTTGAAGGTCAGAATTTGAAGGAAAGATGTGCAGCTTTCCCATCCCAGAAAAACTGGGATGTTTATATCTACCTATACTCAGTGCATCCCAGGAGATCAACTGTCTGACTCTACATGAGCTTCTTGTGATCAGGCTGTCAATCCAGATGGTGATTCCGCAGCTGATTTTTAATCCAGGATATCACAGAATTATATTGTTCATGATGTTCACGAATGTTTTCAGGGACAGAAATTCTATTCTGAGGTAGTTTTACAGAATAGTGATGTAAATATATGAAGAAGCTCCATGAGAGAATGCAGAGACTCACAAGACTGTGGAAGAATGTGTGGAAAATTCGATTTACTGGGAGAAGCTAGTATATTTCAGTCTTCCTCTCTCCACAAAACTAGCAGAGGTTATCTTCATTAGGTTGCCAATCTTCAGACAATACCTCAGGTTCAAGTTCTAATTTTATACATGCAAATAAATTAAAAGCCCCTGGATGTTTTTTGTCCTTTTGCCCCAGAAAACTTCCAAATAAGCCCCATCAGATGTGATCTACACTAAGGAATTCTGGCTTTTATGGACACAGTTCAAACACCTGGACCTCAGACTGATTGAAAAATTTTCCATCAGATATGCTTTTCAGCCAGACAGCCAGCATTTTGACTAAAGGAAGCATTCTCTACCAAGTGTTTATTTCCTGTGGAAATCTAACATTTTACTGGTAATTCAAGCATCTGGAAATTAAAGAGATGTTGTTTGTAACCTCAAGCTAAAATCACTGTGCTGAAATTAATACTTAGAAATACTAAGGCAATGCTTCAGAACAGTTACCACTTGAGAACTTCAGCCACTTCTCATCTCAAACCCTGGCATCTTGTAAAACCATAAAAATTTTCTTGTAATATTTTACAGCTCTTTAAAGGCAAACTACAGCTGCCCTAACTCTGACTATATCTATAACTGCTCCAAACTGCCCACTTCAGCCAGATCCATACCAGTGCCAAGGTAAACAGAGACCTCGGGAGGTGCAGCTCTCTCCTGCTTCCTAGTTCTCATTTTAAGGCCCTCTGTGGCACAGCCCTTCCTCCTACTTGGTATCACACTATCCCATCTCTCATCTGCTCTGCCAGTGTGATGTCTTCTTGACCATTACTTCTGCTTTTGCCTTTCCTTACTATGAGGAGGCAGAAGAGATAGAAGGTGGCAAAGGGCCCCCTTTCCCTCAAACATCTTTCTCTCATTCAGTCCTTTTGGTTTGTAGGAGGTGGTGACCATCTGCACATATACAGCTGGCACTGGAGCTCAGCTTTGCCAGGATTCTTATGCAGTGTCCAAGCACAGCTCAGTGGTTGTGGGTGCTGCTCAGTATGTTCACAATAGTCATCTAGCTGCTAGTTTGCACTTAGCCTATCTGTTGCATCTCGTGGTCTCTCCTCTTTCCCTTCTTATTGAAGGCATGCATCATAGTAAATGATTAGATTTTTCTCAGTTCAGATCATCTGCTGATTTAACACTTTGGCATACTTAAAAAACTTATTCAGAGTGAACTTTTCCTTGACAGGGTAGGGCTCCTGCAGAGGGTAGGGAACAGCAGGCAGAGCTGTAGTTGCAGGAAATTCCTCTGCGAGCTCACCAAACTGGTTTACACTAATGGTGATCTGTGTGTCTTGGGCAAACGGCTCAGTGCCTTGAGTACCACGAAACAGAAAATGCTCTCTGCATCAGCTCCCGCCACACAGGGAACAGTAATGTGAGTCCTGTACAGGTACAAGTACTTGTTACTGCAAAGCAGAATTTGGGGACTTTAACAATGCAAAGAAGGAAAAGCCAGCTTTATTCTTTTAATTACATGTGCTGCTCTACTGTAGCAGTGTTGTATGGAAAGCAGAGTAAATGAGGTATCAGGGTGAGTGGTAGGTCGCTAACAGTTTGACAATCCCGAGTTTAACACAAACACAACAAGCACCATCTACTTTCAGCTCAAAAGAAAGGCCAGAATTTCCATTTGCCTTGAAGTGGCCCACTGAAGAATTTCCCTGCCTTCCTCTTTCTGTTTATGGCTAGCTAAGCTAAACTAGCTTTTCCATGGAGCTCTCATTGTTTTATATTGCATCCACTTGGCACCTAATTACCATTTACATCAACCCCCTGTTTGTTTGGATTCACTCCCTTACTGATTCATTTCCTTGAGTTTTCAGGAAGACTTTGTCCTGAACTTTCTCCCATAGTCTTTCTACATCATTCCCTGCAGTCTCCAGAAAACTATTTCTTATGCCCAGTACAAGACCAGCTCACCTAATTGCCTCAAAACATTCCTCTGTGGCATAAAGCAGTCACTATTTTGTGTGGTAAATAGGCTTGAACAACATGTATTTCTCTCTCATGTTTTTCTTGAAATTTTTTTATCTCTTGAACTCATCAGTTGCATTTTCCTTATTGGAATTCGTTTTTTCTGTTCTAAATTGCTTCCTCGCTTCATCTGGTTTGTCTGATGTAAAGACTGTTTAGCAAAAACTTAGCTTCTGCTCAGCTGTAGGCTATATTCCCACAAAATTAGTGCTCTTCACAGGTCAGACATCCTTTTGGTGTCATAGGATGGCTGAGCTTCAGGGTTTACTGCAAAAAGCAGTTAGCTCAGAAAAAGTAAAAAAGAGTGTTCCTTCTTTGTTGATTACATTATTTGTTGCATATATGCTCTCTATAATAGAGGAGAGTTGTTCATTGATACCAATCAACAAAATCATCTCCATGTCTTTGAAAGCAACTCATTGTGTTATGGAAGAGACACATATTAGTATTGGCAATTTTGAGTGAAAAAGCAGAAATTATATATATCCACTGACGTCTACCTCAAGCATTTTTTTCACTCACTTTGTCCATTGATTTTGTCCTCTTAAAATGAAGTGAGACTCTCAAAAGTAGCAACGAATTTTTCATATGTAATTTGCTTTAATAGGTTTTCAATTAGCAACAATCGCACATACAAAACATTGATTTTTGTTTTACTAAATCCTATACATGATTTTTTCAGTTACAATGATAAATTCCTACTTTTGTAATTTAACACATTAACATATTGTGGAATACTAATGCTCAAAGTTAAAATTATGATTGAAGAATGCAGTAAGTGTGTGGTGCCTGAAAATGCAGTAGTAAAATGCAACAAATAATTTGTTTTACTCTCATTCTCCATTGGAGCACCAGCTAGCTACATAAGATTATGATCCTTGGCTTTAGTGAGGTGAAAGTGGAAACTGTTAGCACCACCATATTTTTCTTGCCTACCATTTCCAATTCTTGAGTATTTTTCCATCTTTCCCTCCTTGATTTTTCTCTTGATGTCTCTTATTCTGGAGAATGTGCCTCAGGAGGAACATGTCAATGTGCTACAGTAAGAACTTGAACATGGGTATTACCGAAGTGAGTGGAGGACCAGCTGACAGAGCATGAAGTTCCCTGGGAGATGCCAGCTCAACTGTAGTATTGGGCTGCTGCACCCCCTCTGAGATCATGGAGTTTATGGCTCCAGTGTCCCGTGGCTCATACTTGATTAATGCACTTGACTACTGCTGAGTCCAGCAATAGCTTTCTCCTGAAAGGAACCACCTTCTCAAGCTTCCACTCAGGTCTTCTTGGTTAATAGATAAATCTGTGCTTCATCACTAAGTACTCCTCGCTGTCATGCTGGAAAAAAGGCCCACATTTCTGTTTTCAACTGTACCAGCTTTTCCTTTCACTCCCTCTTGAGCACAATATATTGCGTGTTCTGTGAGAATATTAGTGGACGTTCCCAAACTGAGGTTCCTCACTCGTGATATATTTCATCTTAATGAATTTTCATTACAGCTTTTCGAAGTTGTCTAGTACTGTCCATTGCATGAGACAAACATAATATGGGGATGGACTAGGAATGCTTGGCCTAGTAAGCTGAGTAACATTAGTCTTTATGTTTTGCAAGGAATATCAATGTTTTTAAGTGAGAAATCAAATTCTTAT
>WEIV01028654.1:10297-21035 GCA_013390005.1 Calyptomena viridis | reverse complement strand
TGGGGAGAATTTGGGGGGAATTTCATGGGATTTGGAGGAATTTGGGAGATTTGGGCAGGAATTGGGAGAAATTCAGGGGGATTTGGGGGGATTTGAGGGATTGGGGAGGAAACTTGAGGGGGTTCTGGGGGAAATTTTTTTTTAGTTTGGGGGGAATTTGGGGGATTTTGGGATAGCCTGTGTGGATCTGGGGGGATCCTGCAGGGAATTCTAGGGATTTGGGGGTTTGGAGTGAAGTTTGGGAGTGTTTGGGGGATATTTGGGGGGTTTGGGGGTCATTCCTAGCAATTTGGGGTAATTTCATTTGAATTCCAGGATCCTGAGATGAATTTTGGGATCATTCCAGGCAGTTTCAGGTCATTCTAGACAAATTTTGGAATCCTGAGATGAATTTTTGGGTCATTCCTATTGATTTTGGGGTCATTCCCGATTACTTGGGCTCATCCCTGTTGAATTTTGGGGTCATTTCCAGCGGTTTGGGGTCCTGGTGGGCGAATTTTGGGATCAGATAAATTTTGGGGTCATTCCAGGTGATTTTCAAGCTTCCCAGGTGAATTTTGGGATCCCAAAATGAGTTTTGAGGTCATTCCAGGTGATTTTTGGATCATTCCCAGTAATTTGAGGATCATTCCAGTCAAATTTTGGACTCATTCCTGCTGATTTTTGGGGTCATTCCCGGTGGTTTTGGTGTCATTCCTGGCAATTTCAGGTCATCCCAGGTGATTTTGGGGATCCCCAAGTGAATTTTGGGATCCCGAGATGAATTTTGGGCTCATTCCTGATGAACTTTGGTCATTCCAGTTGAATCTCAGCGTCATTCCGGGTGATTTGGTGGATCTTGGGCTCATTCCCACCAATTTGGGGATCATTCCAGGTCAATTTTGGGATCCCATTATGAATTTCAGGGTCGTTCCTGCTGATTTGGGGTCATTCCCAGTGATTTGGGCTCATTCCTGATGAATTTTGGGCTCATTCTCAATGAATTTGGGGCTCATTCCCGGCATTCCGGTGCCATTCCAGGTGAATTCCCTGGACGACAACGGGGTCCTGGTTGGGAACTGGACAGGGGATTATTCCCAAGGGACCAATCCCTCGGCCTGGGCTGGATCCGTGGAAATCCTGCGTGGATTCCACGGCTCCGGAGCCCCCGTCAGGTACGGCCAGTGCTGGGTGTTCGCCGGAGTCATGACCACGGGTGCGTACTGGTTTGTACTGGTTTGTACTGGTTTGGATTGGTTTGGACCGGGAGGTGACTGGGAGGGACTGGGAGGGTTCTGGGGAATACTGGGTGTTACTGGGAGGCAGATGAGAAACATCCCTGAGAGATACATTTTGATACTGGTCCATACTGGTCCGTGCTGGTTTATACTGGTCTGTACTGGTTTGGCCTTAAGCAGGGACTGGGTTGAACTGGGGGATAGTGGTGAACAAGCCACTGGTTTATATTGACTTACATTGGCTTATACTGGTCCATACTGGTTTATAGTGGTTTGGCCTTAGGTGGGGACTGGGTTGAACTGGGAGGGGTCTGGTGGGTAATGCTCAACAAACTAACCATGTACTGCCTTATATTGACTTCTATGGACTTATACTGGTCCATACTGGTCCATACTGGTCTGTCCCCCAGTCCTGCGCTGCCTGGGCCTCCCCACCCGCACGGTCACCAACTACAACTCCGCCCACGACACCGATGTGTCCCTGACCACCGACATCTACTTCGATGAGAACATGCGGCCCCTGGAGCGCCTCAACACTGACTCCGTCTGGTACTGGTTTATACTGGCTTATACTGGTTTATACTGGTTTGGCCTGTTTTGTGCAAATCCAGGCCGGGAAATACCCAGGAAGTGGCACTTGGGGGGGCATAGGGGATGACGACAGCACTTGGACTGGTTTATACTGGTGCTGCCGTGCTGGTTTGGGGTGGTTTGTGCTGGTTTGGACTGGCTTGGACTGGTTTGGGCAGGAATTTCCATGTGTGGAACGACTGTTGGATGAAGCGGCCGGATCTTCCTGATGGATATGATGGGTGGCAGGTGGTGGATGCAACGCCCCAGGAAACCAGCAGCGGTACTGGTTTAGACTGGTTTATACTGGGGTATACTGGGATATACTGATTTATGGGTTTTAGGGTGGGTTTAGATGAGGGAGGAGGCCCCTGGAAGCCACTGCAGGGTCTTGGTGGGTGGTGACAGCCCCATAATGCCTTATACTGGTTTATACTAGTTTATACTGGTTTATACTGGGAGGAGGCCCGAGGGAACCACCAGAGGGTCTTGGCAGGTGGTGATGACCCCATACTGGCCCATACTGGTTTATACTGGTCCAAACTGGTCCATACTGGGAGGAGACCCCAATATACTGGGAGGAGACCCACCTCAGAGTCTTGGTGGATGGTAATGGCCCCATACCAGTCCATACTGATCCATACTGGTCCATACTGGTTTATACTGGTTTGAGGCCCCTGGGAACCACCACAAGGGCTCAGTGGGTTCTGATGACCCCATACCAGTCCTTACTGGTCCATACTGGTCCTTACTGGCAGGTCTCTTCTGCTGCGGGCCGTGCTCGGTGACGGCAGTGAAGAACGGCGAGGTCTTCCTCAAGTACGACACGCCCTTCGTCTTTGCTGAGGTGGGCGTGGCCTCCCACCCCTCGCCCAATGGGACATCAGAGGGCGTGGTTTATGCCATGCTAATGAGATGGGTGTGTTCATGCTAATGGGGGGCGTGGTCACAGGTGAACAGCGACAAGGTGTATTGGCAGCGCCAACCCAACGGCGCCTTCGCCATCGTCCATGTGGAGGAAGGAGCCATTGGGCGGCGAATCAGCACCTTGGGGGCGGGATCTGGCGCCCGATTGGACGTCACCCACCAATACAAGCACCCAGAGGGTGAGGCCACACCCACTGACCTCTGAGTGACCTCGTCCCAAACCTGTGACACAACAGATTTGAGCGTGGCCCAACCGCTCTTGACGTCACCCAACCGTTGGTCCTTTGACCCAACCATTGTCCTTTGACCCCAACCCTTGACCCCTGTTGACCCCAGACCCCCAACCCTTGACCTCTCGACAACTTGACCCAACTGTCGACCTTTCACCCCAACTCTTGAACTCTGACTCCTCCTTTCACCCCTTGCCCCAGCTCTTGCCCCTTTGACACAACCCCTGACCCTGTGACCCTTCCTGTGACCTTTGACCCCTCAGGCTCGGAGGAGGAGCGCCGCGCCGTCTCCACGGCCACTTCCCACGGCTCCCGCCCCCGCAACCGAGGGGTCCCATCCTCGGGGGAGGTGACACTGACGGTGGGGGCGGGGCCAGCGGTGGCAGGGGCAGAGATTGAGCTGCGGGCAGTGCTGCGGAACAAGGGGTTGGAGCCTCGGACGCTCCAGCTCCGCCTCTCGCTCTGTGCTGTCCGTTACACCGGCGTCTCCGGAGCCCCATTCCGGCAGGAGCAGCACCGGCGCACGGTGCCGCCAGGAGAGGGTGAGGAGGGACTGGGAGCCACTGAGAGTGGATTGGGAGTGACTGGGAGTGGATCAGCTGGGACTGGGAGAGCACTGGGAGGGGTTTGGATGGGACTGGTCAGCACTGGGAGGGCACTGAGGGGCACTGGTGCGGTACTGGGAAGGACTGGGAGGGGTTTCATGGGACTGGGAGGCACTGGTTGGACGCTGAGGGGCACTGAGACACACTGGGACATACTGGGAAGGACTGAGAGGGGTTTGGATAGAGCTGGTAGGCATTGGAACTGGTAAGGGTTTGGATTGGACTGGGAGGGACTGATTGGGCACTGGGGGGCACGGGTAAGGGATTTGGATGGGACTGGTTGGCACTGGGCGGACACTGAGAGAGTACTGGAATGCACTAGGAGGGACTGGGAGTGTATTGGATGGGACTGGGAGGCACTGGGAAATGTTTGGCTCATACTGGTCCATACTGGTCCACAGTGGTGCTCACGGGCTCCCCCTGCAGGTCCATGGGGGCGGTGCAGATCATCCAATCAATGGGAGGGGATTGGGGCTTACTGGGAGCACTGGGAGGACACTGGGCAGCTCAGGCTGGGACATCACTGTTCCCTCCATGTCTCCTCCAAACCCCTCAGTGTTCCTCCGGACCCCTCAATGCCCCCCCCAACCCACCCCATCCCACTGGTCCCCACGATCCCAGGATGACCCTGGATCATGTCACGAGTCCCCAAGGGGGTTCCCCAAGGTCACATGACCCCTCGGTGGGTGTCCTCTGTCCCTCCCCAGAGGAGACGGTGACAATGACGGTGACATTTGCTGAGTACCAGCCCCATGTGGGCGACCAGGACGCCCTGAAGTTGACGGTGGCTGGAGCCGTCCAGGAGACGGGGCAAGTGGTGGCCAAGGAGCTGCGGGTTCGGCTGCACACGCCAGAGCTCACGCTGACGGTAGGAGTGTATCCCGGGATCACCCAAAATCCCGGGATCTGCCGAAACCTTGGATACCCCAGCTGTGATCCTGGGGAGCCCCATTGACTTTAATGGGTAGACCTGTTGTCCTAACTGTGCCCATTGACTTTAATGGGTAGACCTGTTGTCCTAACTATGCCCATTGACTTTAATGGGTAGACCTGTTGTCCTAACTATGTCCGTTGACTTTAATAGGTAGACCTGTTGTCTGATGGTTCCCTATGTACTTTCATGGGTAGACCTGTTGTCCTAACTGTGCCCATTGACTTGAATGGGTAGACCTGTTGGCTGATCGTTCCCTATTTACTTTCATGGGTAGACCTGTTGTGCCACATTCGCCCCATTGACTTTAATGGGTAGACCTGTTGTCCTAACTGTGCCCATTGACTTGAATGGGTAGACCTGTTGTCCTAACTATGCCCATTGACTTTAATGGGTAGACCTGCTGTCCTAATATTTTGGGGTTAAAAATGGGGGTTTTAGGTCTAACAAGGACATTTTTGAGGCTAAACCCAACAATTTTATAACTAAAAATGGTGATTTGAGATTTAAATGTATAATTTGGGGGCTAAAAATGGTCATGTAGGGGCTAAAAATCATCCTTTTGGGCCAAAAAATGCCAATTTTTGGGGTGAAACCCTGTATTTTATGGCTAAAAATTATTATTTTGGGACTAAAATATATAATTTAGGGGCTGAAAATGGTCTTTTGTGGGGTAAAAATTCTGATTTGGGGGCTGAAAATGCTCATTTTGGGGCTGAAACCTGTGGATTTTGGTCTGTGGCAGCTCCTGGCTCCAGCTGTGGTGGGACAGGACACCCCGATCCAGGTGGTTTTCCAGAATCCTCTTCCTGATACTCTGAGTGGGGCCACCCTGAGGATGGAAGGAGCTGGGATCGCCTGTCCCAAACCATTCCCACTTGGGTGAGGCACTAGGAGCACTGGGAGGGGATTGGGAGGGACTGGGAGGGGATTGGGATGAACTGGGTGACACTGGGAGATTATTGGTTCATACTGAGAAGTACCTGGGGTGAACTGGGAAGGGACTAGGAAGGACTGGGAAGGGACTGGGGGAGGACTGGGAGGGACTGGTGGCACTGGGAACAAACTGGATGGAACGGAGGGGGGACTGGAATGAACTGGGAGGGAATTGGGAGGGGATTGGACCATACTGGACCATACTGGAGTTAACTGGTGTGGTCTTGGATGGGACTGGGAACAAACTAGGGGCAACTGGGGTGGACTGGGAGAGGGCTGGGCAGGACTGGGACAGACTGGGATGGACTAGGAGGGGATTGAGAGGAACTGGGAGGGCGCTGGGAGGAACCGCGAACAAACTGGGCCAAACCGAGCCGGCCCTGGCGCGAACAGGGCGTGGCCTCCCCTGACCCCGCCCCCTCCCCTTTGTTCCCTCCCCCTCAGCCCGGTGGGGGCGGGGCAGACGGTGCGTCTCAGCCAATCAGTGCGGCCGCTGCGGGCGGGACGGCGCCGCCTGGTGGCGGCTCTGGAGAGCGCCGNACTGGGAGAACTGGGAGGGACTGAGAGGGCGCGGGAGGAGATTGGGATGAACTGGGATTAATTGGGATGAACTGGTTTGAACTGGTCCATACTGGTAATAAATGGTCCAAACTACTCTGAACTGGAATTAACTGGGATTAACTACTGTGAACTGGTCAATACTGGTATTAGCTGGTCTGTACTGCTCCGTACTGGTCTGAATTGGTCCAAACTGGTGGCAGCTCTGGAGAGCACCGGGCTCAGGCCCCTGCACGGGACCCTCCAGTTTGACATGGCCCCGGCTTTGACTGGGAGCAGTGGGAGGGATTAGGAGGGGACTGGGAGGGGATTGGGGGGAACAGGGAGGGATCAGAGAGGTCACTGGGATCACCGGGATCTCTGGAGAGCTCCTGGATGGGATTGGGATGGAGTGGGAGGGGCCTGGATTGGACTGGAGGGCACTGGGAGCACTGGGAGGGGTCACTGCGAGTTACTGGGTCAGGCCCCGATGACGTCATCGCTTCCCAGTGACGTTACTTCTTCCTCCAATAAAGCACTGATTTGGTGACGTCATCGAGAGGCAGCGCCTCGGGGGAAGGGGCGTGGTCTGGGCTCCGACCCGGTCAATGGGGCGCGGCGCGGGTCGATGACGTCACATCCGGTCGACGCCGCCGGTACCGGGACTCTCCGAGAGGCGCCGGAGCCGCCGGTGCAGCGGAAGTGACGTCACAGAGACGGGGATGGGCGGGGCTGACGTGGAGTGAGTGGGGGAGGGGGCGGGAAAGACTGGGAAGGCATTGGGAGGGACTGGGATGAACTGAGGGGGATTGAGAGGGGCTGGGATGGACTGGAATGGACTGGGGAGGAACTGGGAGGGACTGGGAGGAACCGGGAAGTCCTGGGAGGCACTGGGATGTACTGGGAGAGCACTGGGAGGTTCCTGGGGAGTTTCTGGGAGAACACTGGACTGTACTGGGATGTCCCTGGAGGTTACTGGGAGGGAACTGGGATGCACTGGGAGGTCCCTGGGGAGTTACTGGAAGGTCACTGGGTAGTCACTGGGCCATACTGGAATGCACTGAGAGGGGACTGGACCATACTGGGAGGTTCCTGGGGTGTCACCGGGCTGTACTGGGATGCACTGGGAGTCCCTGGGGGGTTACTGGAAGGACACTGAGGTTTACTGGGATGCACTGGGAGTCCCTGGGGGGTTACTGGGAGGACACTGGGAGAGCACTGGGAAGTCACTGGGCCATACTGGGAGAGCACTGGGTGTGCTGGGACAGCACTGGGATGCCCTGGACAGTTACTGGGAGGACACTGGCCTATACTGGGACACACTGGGAAGTCACTTGGCCATACTGGGTTAATCTGGAGAGTTACTGGGAGGACANGGGGACTGGACCATACTGGGAGGTCCCTGAGGTGTCACTGAGCCATACTGGGACACACTGGGAAGTCACTTGGCCATACTGGGTTAATCTGGAGAGTTACTGGGAGGACACTGGGAGAGCACTGGGAAGTCACTGGGCCATACTGGGAGAGCACTGGGTGTGCTGGGCCAGCACTGGGATGCCCTGGACAGTTACTGGGAGGACCCTGGCCTATCCTGGGGCACGCTGAGAGAGGGCTGGGAGGTCACTGGGGAGTTACTAGGGGGTGACTGGTCCGTACTGGGATGCACTGGGAGGTCACCGGTCCATACTGGGATGACGCTGGGAGAGCACTTGGATGATGCTGGGAGAGCACTGGGAAGTCACTGGGCCATACTGGGAGAGCACTGGGTGTACTGGGGAGTTACTGGGAGGACACTGGCCCAAACTGGGACACACTGAGAGAGCACTGGGAGGTCACTGGGGAGTTACTAGGGGGTGACTGGTCCGTACTGGGATGCAGTGGGACGTCACTGGTCCATACTGGGATGTCCTGGGGAGTTACTGGGAGGGCACTGGTCCATACCTTCCCACCCTGCTGTGGGCGGAGCCTGAGGCTGACTCCGCCCCATTGGGGCGTGGCCGGCACTGAGTGGGCTGGGTCTGACGCTAAGCCCCTCCCCCAGCCCCGCCCTGTCCCTCCGCCTGGCGCTGGCGGGGGCGTGGTCAGTGCTGAGGGGGCGGAGCCTGCACCGGTTCCCGCGGATTTTGGGGCTCCTGGATTCCGTGGGAAAGGCGGCACCGGACGCCATCACCCCCCGGCACGCAGCGCGTCTGCGGCTGGGGCTGCGCGCTGCGGTCAGTGGCCACGCCCACACCCTCCCAAGCCACGCCCCAAATTCCCTAAACCACACCCATACCCCCCCTCTTGTTCCTAAATCCCAAGTCCACGGGGCCACATGAAGGTCATATAGAGCCACCTCAGCCACGCCCACAATGTCATAGGCCACGCCCACAGGCTGCTAAGCCACGCCCACAATTCCCAGGCCACACCCCCACCCCAAATGCCCGTGAAATCCCCCCAAAATCCCCTCGGTGGGCGTGGTTATGGGCATAAGACACGCCAGTAATGCCATAAGCCACGCCCCTCCCGTGTGTGTCACCCCACTAGACCACACCCACCGTCTTCTAAGCCTACTCCCAAGCCACGCCCACTCCCAAGCCACACCCACAAAAAGGCCCCAAAACTGCCTCCCAATCCACTCCTGGTCCCCCCCTACTCCCCTTCCCCCAATCTCCTCCCAGTGCCCCCCAGTTCCCCCCAATCCTCTCCCACGCCCTCCAAGTCCCTCCCACTCCTCTCCCACTCCCTCCCCCTTTCTCCCCACGCCCCCNGACCACGCCCCCTTTTCCAGGTGGTTGCCGGGATGCTCCGGGATTCCCTCCCCACCCCTGACCTGCTCGACACCCTGGATTGGCTCTTCCCAGAAGGGGAGGGGAGACACGCCTTCGATGTAAGTGGGAGGGACTGGAAGAGGATTGGGAGGGAACTGGGAGGAGACTGGGAGGGGACTGGCTAGAACTGAGAGNCCACTCCCAAGCCACACCCACAAAAAGGCCCCAAAACTGCCTCCCAATCCACTCCTGGTCCCCCCCTACTCCCCTTCCCCCAATCTCCTCCCAGTGCCCCCCAGTTCCCCCCAATCCTCTCCCACGCCCTCCAAGTCCCTCCCAGTCCTCTCCCAGTCCCTTCCCCTTTCTCCCCAAGCCCCTCCCCCACTCCCACAAGCCACTCCCCGACCACGCCCCCTTTTCCAGGTGGTTGCCGGGATGCTCCGGGATTCCCTCCCCACCCCTGACCTGCTCGACACCCTGGATTGGCTCTTCCCAGAGGGGGAGGGGAGACACGCCTTCGATGTAAGTGGGAGGGACTGGGAGAGGATTGGGAGGAACTGGGAGGAGACTGGGAGGGGACTGGCTAGAACTGAGAGAGTCTGGGATGGACTGGAAGGGGATTGGGAGGGACTGGGAGGAGTTACTGGAAGCACTGGGGGTAGTGGGAGGGCACTGGGAGCACTGGGAGGGAGTTTGGAGGGCACCAGCAGTACGGGGAGGGGTCACTGGGAGCACTGGGAGGGGTTACTGGGAGCATGGGGAGGGCACTGGGAGCACTGGGAACGGTTACTGGGAGCACTGGGAGGAACTGGAGAGTTTACTGGGAGCACTGGGAAGGATTACTGGGAGCATGCGGAGGGCACTGGGAGCACTGGGAGGAACTGGGAGCACTGGAAGGGTTACTGGGAGCACTAGGAGGGGTCAGTGGAAGTACTGGGAGGGGGTTATGGGGTTTCTAGGGGCACTGGGAGGAACTGGGAACATTGGGAGGGGTAACTGGGAGCACTGAGAGGGGATTTGGGGGTTACTGGGAGGGCACTGGGAGCACTGGAAGGAACTAGGAACACTAGAAGGCTTTACTGGGAGCACTGAGAGGGGGTTTGGTGTTTACTGGGATGAACTGGGAGAGGAACTGGCCCTTAGTGGGAGGAGATTGGACTGTACTGGGATATACTGGGAGGGCCCTGGGAGGATCTGGGAGGGAACTGGGGGTTACTGGAAGCACTGGGAGTTCCTGGGCCCCTTTTGTCCCATACTGGGAGCACTGGGACCCCTTTATTCCCCCATGGGGGCGTGGCCACACACACAGACCACGCCCCTTTCTAACACACCCCTGAAGTGGGCGTGGCACCACCACCAAGCCACGCCCCCTCCATTCACCCCGGGGTATGTGACTGAATGATGAGAAGGGGCGTGACCTGACCATTGACCACGCCCCCAAGGGAATTTATGAATGAAGGGGGCGTGGTCTTACGAGGCCCCTCCTCCTCAGCCGCCCAGCGAGCGCCACCTGATGGCTGAGGCTGGGGAGAACTTCCGGGAACAGGTGCTGGAAATTGTGGAGAAGGGGCGGAGCCAGCGGCAGGAGCTGCAGGTGAGACCAGTATGGACCAGTGTAAACCAGTATGGACAAGTATAAACCAGTATAGACCCATACGATGCAGTATAAACCTATATGGGCCAGTAGGGACCACTATAAACCAGTATGGAACCAGTGTAGACCAGTATAGAGCAGTAGGGACCAGTATGGGGCCAATATAGACCAGTATGGGACTAATGTAGACCAGGAAGGGACCAGTATGAGACCAGCATAGACCAATATGGGGTTTGTACAGACCACTATGGACCAGTAACCCCTACAGGGACCCTCCTGGGGCCTCTCAGTAAGAGCCAGTATAAACCAGTATGGGCCAGTATAAACCAGTTTAGACTTGTAACACCCTGGGGGGAGTTACTGGGACCTCCCAGTCTAGACCAGTATGGCCCAATAACCCCCCCAATCCCTTCCCAGTCCTTCCCAGTCCCTCCCAATCCC
>WEIV01028651.1:7166-26698 GCA_013390005.1 Calyptomena viridis | reverse complement strand
GGATCTCTCCAGGGTTTTGTGGTGGGACCCCAAATCCACACTCTGGTTCTCCTTTTCTTCCTTGGGATCTCTCCAGGGTTTTGTGGTGGGACCCCAAATCCACACTCTGGTTCTCCTTTTCTTCCTTGGGATCTCTCCAGGGTTTTGTGGTGGGACCCCAAATCCACACTCTGGTTCTCCTTTTCTTCCTTGGGATCTCTCCAGGGTTTTGTGGTGGGACCCCAAATCCACACTCTGGTTCTCCTTTTCTTCCTTGGGATCTCTCCAGGGTTTTGTGGTGGGACCCCAAATCCACACTCTGGTTCTCCTTTTCTTCCTTGGGATCTCTCCAGGGTTTTGTGGTGGGACCCCAAATCCACACTCTGGTTCTCCTTTTCTTCCTTGGGATCTCTCCAGGGTTTTGTGGTGGGACCCCAAATCCACACTCTGGTTCTCCTTTTCTTCCTTGGGATCTCTCCAGGGTTTTGTGGTGGGACCCCAAATCCACACTCTGGTTCTCCTTTTCTTCCTTGGGATCTCTCCAGGGTTTTGTGGTGGGACCCCAAATCCACACTCTGGTTCTCCTTTTCTTCCTTGGGATCTCTCCAGGGTTTTGTGGTGGGACCCCAAATCCACACTCTGGTTCTCCTTTTCTTCCTTGGGATCTCTCCAGGGTTTTGTGGTGGGACCCCAAATCCACACTCTGGTTCTCCTTTTCTTCCTTGGGATCTCTCCAGGGTTTTGTGGTGGGACCCCAAATCCACACTCTGGTTCTCCTTCTCTTCCCCAGGATCTCTCCAGGGTTTTGTGGTGGGACCCCAAATCCACACTCTGGTTCTCCTCCTTGGAATCTCCGTGAGGTTTTCAGTGGGACCCCAAATCTTTGGTCCAGTTCTCCTCATCCTCAGGATCCTTGTGGGGCTTTTCAGTGGGACCCCAAATCCATGCTCCGGTTCTCCTTCCCCTCCTCGAGATCCCTGTGGAGCTTTTCAGTGGGACCCCAAATCCTTGGTCCAGTTCTCCTCCTTCTCCTTGGGATCCCTGTGGGGTTTTGTGGTGGGACCCCAAATCCATGCTCTGGTTCTCCTTCTCCTCCTCCTCCTCGGGATCCCTGTGGGGCTTTTCAGTGGGAAGCAGGATGATGTTGGGGCACCTTTTGGGAGAGCAGCATTCCCAAATGACACCGAGACGGGGCTGGGAAGCTCGGGGTACCCTCACAGCACAGGTGGGACCCTCCGGCCACCCAGCCAAGGTGCTCAGGCTTGGGAAGCCTCCCCGTGTCCCTCCTTTCTCCCTGAGCCACCGGAGCGGGGCAAAGGGCCAGGAAAGAGTGTCCAGCCAGGAAAAATGCCCCGGAAAGCAGCCGGTGGTGGAACAGAGGCCGCAGTGTCCGGGCCATTAATCCCGGCGGTCACAATGCTGGCAGTGCCCCCGCGGGAGCTGTTTGTCCTTGTCCCGCCTGTTTATCCAGCGCTCCCTTTGTGCGGCCCGGCGGGAGCGGCTCCCGCACCCTCTGGAGCGCTGAGTCAGCGCCCGCGGCCCCGCTCCCCACGCAGGGACCGCCCGGGAATCCGCCCGGGAATCCCCTCGGGAATCCGCCTGCTCCCGCTCCCGGGGGCGCGGGATGGCATCGGAACCTGCGGGTGGGATCGGTACCGGGGGATGGGATTGGAACCTGGGAGTGGGATTGGTGCCTGGGGGTGGAATTGGCACCTGGGAATGGGATTGGCATCTGGAGGTGGGATTGGTACCTGTGGATGGCGTTGGTGCCTAGAGATGGCACCAGAGGATAGGATTGGTATCTGGGTTTGGGATGGGTACATGGGGATGGGATTGGAACTCTGGGATGGGATCGGCATCTGGAGATGGGATTGGTACCTGGAGATGGCACTGGAACCTTGGAATGAGATCAGCACCTGGGGATGGGATTGGTGCCTTGGGATGGCATTGAAACCTTGGAATGAGATCAGCACCTGGGGATGGGATTGGTGCCTTGGGATGGCATTGAAACCTTGGAATGAGATCAGCACCTGGGGATGGGATTGGTGCCTTGGGATGGCATTGGTACCTGAGGATGGGATCAGCATTTAGGGACGGCATTGGTATCTGGGAATGGGATTAGTGCCTTGGGATAGGATTGGAACCTGGAGATGAGATTGGCACTTGGAGGTGGGATTGGCACCTGGGGGTGGGATTTGTACCTGGGGATGGCATTGGAACCTTGGAATGGGGTCAGTACCTGGGAATGGCATTGGAACCTTGGAATGGGGTCTGTACCTGGGGATGGCATTGGCACTACTGGAGCTGGGAGGTTTGGGATGGTGTTGGCACCTGGGGATGGGACCAGTACCTTGGGATGGCATCAGAACCTTGGGATGGCACTGGCACCTGGGAATGGGATTAGCACCTTGGGGTGCTGTTGGCACCCGGGGGTGACAATGGAACCTCGAGATGGCATCAGAACCTTGGGATGACACTGGAACAACTGGATCCAGGAGGCTTGGGATGGGTTCAGTACCTTGGGATGGCATCGGAACCTTGGGATGGCTGCACAGGATCAAGCCCAGAGCTCCCACGTTTCCCTGGGAACGTGGGAAAACAACCACGTCGCTGTGCCCTGTCCCGGGCTGAGCCTCCCCGGCGCGATAGGCGATTCCCACCTCCCTCCCACGGGAATGACTCACCTTTGGAAGCGGAGATGGGGGTGAAGGATCAGGCACTGGGAGCCGCGGGAGCCACGCGTGACTCAGCCCGGAGGAGCGGCTGGAATGTGTCCCTGCCCCGGGAACACTCACACAGGTCTAACAGGTCCAGGCGCTCCCCGGAACTCCTCCGGGAAGCAAAGCGAGACCCTGGAGCCTTCGGATGTTCCCAGAGATCCCGGAGATCTCGCACGGCTCGCACCTGCGTTTCCCAAGGGAGAACAAACATGGGAGGGGAAGGTTGGGATCTGCTCCTGATCCCGGCAAGGTCACGGCACAGCCGCTGCTGCCAAGCCCTGAACTATTCCAGCGCTCCCAGTTGGGCCCCTTTTGGAGCTGGGAAGAGCCAGCAATGACCCTCTGGCAGATGAGAAGCCCGGGAATTTGGTGTCCCCTCCCTCGGTGTCCCTGCTCCGGGCAGTGGGGAGGAGCAGGGACCCTCACGGAGAAGGGGACAGGGCTGGTGGCACCACGAGGGTCCCCTGCATGGATGAGGAGGGAATGGGATGAGGAGCCGTGGTGCCATCCCACTCCATCCCGATGGAGAGACGCCTTTTAGGGATCGAGCGTGACCCCACAGAGCCCCGAGGGCACCGTCCAGGGGACACATCCCGGCTGAGCCGGGTGGGAAGCGGGATGAAACACAAACATTCCACTGGGAAGAGCCCTGGAGAGCCGGACTTTGCTCCGGCGACAACACGGAGCCGATTCTGCTCCGCTGCCAAACAAAGCCCGACACTGGGCCGGGGCCAGGGCTGGAAAATTTCGAGTGCCAGGAGAAGAGCGGGCACAGCCGGGAATCACCGCGGCTGCCGGGACAAACCCTGGGATGATGCCACCGCCCCCAGGCATTCCAGTGGATCCGGGAGCCCGGGACCTGCCCAGAGGGCTGGGGCAAGAAGGGGAAGTCGGGCAGGGAGCGGGGGATGAGTTTTCCGGGGATTGCTGCTGTTTTGGGCTGGTTTTGCAACGGTTTTCTGAGCGGTGACTTTGCACAGGGCGGCGGCACCCGGGAATTTCGCAAGAGGGAAAACACGCCCTCGGTGTCTGTGCCGGCTCCTCATCCTCGTTTCCCTGTCATGGGAAAAGGCACCAGGAGCCTTCATCCCCTCGGGATGGACCAATGCCTGGAATTCTCCCGGGACACGGGGTTGTGGTCCCTCCACTGTGCACCGTGGTATGTGTGAACAGGCTGGAAAATCCTTGGGAGACAGTCCCAAACCCCCAGGAATTAGTAAAAAGCCAGGATAATAATGGCTATAATGATAAATTATAATAATGAGAAGAATGATGAGAATAATGGGAATAATAATAGGAATAATGGGAATAATAATGTAAATAATAATGAGAGTAATAATGAGGATAATGATAAAAAAATCATCCCTTTCTTGTTCCATCACACCAAGAAATTCCATCACAAAGTTCTCCACATCCATCAGGGCTCTGTGCTGATTCCCAGGATTCCCAGCCCTGCTCAGATCCCGGTGCCAACCCACCGTCTCCATCGGAATCCCACCCTGTTGCCTGGCAGCCCCTGATCCTTTAAACAAACCCAGGGAAAAGAACCAGGAGCACAAAATTCCATGCCGAGCATCACAAAGGCAGGCTGACGTCAGGGAGGAGGAAGGCTCAGGGCCAGGAGAAGGGAAGCTGTGTTTGGAAAATGACAATTTCTGTCTAGGAAAGGCGGCTGTGAAAGGAGCCCTTCTCCGGGAACAAGAAAAGCCTTTGAACGGCCGGGGAAGCGGCTCGGCCGGCGGCCAATCCGCCGGAAAATCCATCAGGAGGCTGGCTCGGGAGCTGGGAGACATCCTGGAACTGCTCATGGTCCAGGGGGATGCTGTGCCTGGCTCAGGAGCTGGGAGAGATGTCCTGGCAGGGCTGATGGTCCAGGGAGAGATCCTGGAGCTGGGAGATGTCCTGGAACTGCTGATGGTCCAGGGAGAGGTCCTGGAGCTGGGAGATGTCCAGGGGGTCCAGGGGGAGATTCTGAGCCTGGCTTGGGAACTGGGAGACATCCTGTCACAGCTGATGGTCCAGAGGGATGTCCTGGAGCTGGGAGACATCCTGTCACAGCTGATGGTCCAGAGGGATGTCCTGGAGCTGGGAGACATCACAGCACAGCTGATGGTCCAGGAGGATCCAGTGCCATGTTTAGGGAGCTGGGAGATGTCCTGGAACTGCTGATGGTCCAGAGGGATGTCCTGGAGCTGGGAGACATCACAGCACAGCTGATGGTCCAGGAGGATCCAGTGGCATGTTTAGGGAGCTGGGAGATGTCCTGGAACTGCTGGTGGTCCAGAAGGAGATCCTGGAGCTGGGAGACATCTCGGGACTGCTGATGGTCCAGAGGGATGTCCTGGAGCTGGGAGACATCCTGTCATAGCTGATGGTCCAGAGGGATGTCCTGGAGCTGGGAGACATCCTGTCACAGCTGATGGTCCAGAGGGACATCCTGAGCTTGGCTTAGGAGCTGGGAGAGATCCCAGCACTGCCGATGGTCCAGGGGGATCCTGGTTCAGGGAGACTTCCTGGCAGAGCTGGTGGTTCAGGGGGGTATCCTGGAGCTGGGAGACACCCTGGCACTGGTGATGGTCCAGAGGATTCTGTGTCTGGCTCGGGAGCTGGGAGACATCCCAGCACTGCCAGCAGGGCCAGGGGGATCCTGCACCGATCCCACAGGTTTTCCAGGTGCCAACCTGGAATGGCACAGCCTCATGATCCGTGTGGCAGCAGGGCTGTTGTGAGAACCAGAGAGAAATATAAAAAAAAGCAGGAAAAATCCCTATTTTCCCCCACACTCCTTTGGCCAGGAGTTGTTGAAGGCTTATCCTGCTTCCACAGTTTCCTATCAAAATCCAGTTCCTTCCCAGTCAGACACCACAGGTGTCCTGGGGTGAGATGTGGGATGATGCTCATCACATCCCAGCTCCATAAATCCCAAATATTCCCAAACAGGGATCTGTCCTCCCAGACTCTCTGGATGTGGATCCTTTGTTTGATGTCAAGGAAACATCAGGGCAAGAGGAAATGGCCTCACATTGTCCTAGACGAGGTTCAGGTTGGATATTGGGAAAATTCCTTCATGGAAAGGGCTGTCCAGCCCTGGCACAGGGGTGGCATCCCCATTCCCAGGGGGATTTAACATCCCTGTGGATGTGGCAGTTGGGGACATGGGTCAGTGGTGACCCTGGCAGTGGACTCGGTGACCTTAGAGGGCTTTTCCAACCTTAGTGATTCCATGATCCCTAATGATTCCATGATCCCTAATGATTCCCTGGGCAGCCTGTTCCAGGGCAGGGCAGCCCTTTCCCGGGAGGGGCGGCAGCTCCAGCCGGGAGGATGGTGCCATCTCCTGGCATCCCAGGCTTCTCCCACCGGAGCCGCAGGGATCCAGCATCCAGGGAAGGGCGGAATTCCTGCACAGCCAGGGAAACTGAGGCAGCTGGAGCACCTGGAGACTTTCCTGTCATGGAACCCATTCCCAGCATTCCATCCCCTCCTTCCATGACAATCCCAGTTGGATCCCCGGCTCCCGGGGAGAGGGGACGCTCCAGGCATTTGGGATCAGTTCTGCCCCAGTTAAATCCCAAAATAAACTTTTCTGGATCTTTGAGGTCGATCCTTCCACGTGCGTTCCAGTTTGCATCCATGCCAGGGAAGAAATCCTTGTCTTCCTCCAGCACCACCTCTCCAGGAGTTCACAGCTCCACGGCAGGACTGGGAAAAATTATGGAAAAATCAAGGTTTTTGGTCCAGGCTGAAACAAAAACGGCAGCTTTTGGGTTTTCAGGGAAGGGAAAATCCCCCCTGGAGCCGCGGGTCAGCCGGGAGCGGCTTCAACATCACCCCCAGCTCGGTCCTTGGACTTCCCCAGTTCTCCAGGGCTGTTTCCAAGGAAAAATCCGCTCTGGAAACACAGCGCCCTAATTCCTAATTCCCTAATTCCTGCTGGAACACCGGAGCGCTTCCAAAATGTTTGTCACTGTCAGGTGGGAATGTTTTGACACTTCCCGCCTTTCTCTTTCCAGCCGGGAGGATTTGCGGGATTAAATCAACTCCACGGAAAGTTTCGGTCCCTTTTTTCCCAGGAATGCAGGTTGTGTGGAGAGGGAATAATTACAGCACTGAGCCCAACCATTAATCCCTGCCCTGATTTAAACCCGCGGGGGGATCCGTTCCCTTCACACCTATAAATTCCCAGGAATGGGAACGGGCTGGAGGCAGGACAGACCCCAGGGAGCACTTGTGGGAATTGTTTCCATCCATGAATAATGCAAGACAACGGTTTTATTCTTTTTTTCCCCCCCTTAACTTGCTTTAAAGTCCAGAGGAGCTGGAGCTGATCCACCAGGCGGGAGTGTTTCCTATTTACATTAGATTGGGAAAATTCCCTGTGGAGCACGGGCTGTTAAGGAATTTTTCCCTCTGGATCAGTGACTGGAGATTCCACGAGTGTTGGGGACTCACCTTGGCCAGACTTGGTGGGAGGCCAAGAATTCCCTCTCCAAGATTCCTAAAATGCCATTTGGGTGATCCATCACCTCATGCCATGGATTTCCAGACAAAATACATTGAATTTTTTGGAAAAACAGCTCAGATTATCCCGATTCCTCCACAGACATGCAGGGGAAAAAAGGGGAAAATGCCGAATTCACTCGCTGGGACATGCTGGGAATAAATAGAAAATACCCTCCCCTGAGCCAGCACAATTCCTCCCTGGAATATTCCCATGAGAGATTTAGAAAGATTAGCTTCCTCCTCACCTAAATTCTTGGACAACCACCTCAGCTTTTCCTATTTAATCACTTTGTGACCCTCTTGCAACCACTTTCCAGGCCCAGGGATTCTGATCATCCAATAATCACTGATGATCCCAAAAGATCTGGATGGGACTAATTCCTGATTTGTTTTATATTTTATATTCTATTTCAATTTTCCACTGAACTGTGTTAGTTCTCCTCCCCAGAGGCACCGCTGCCCCACAGGGATTATCCATGATTTATTCAGGAGAGCAGCCCTCCTTCTCCATTGCATCTCCAACCTGGCCTTGGACACTTCCAGAGATGGGGAATCCACAGGTTCTCTGGGAATCCTGTGCCAGTTTGGGCTGGAAATGACCTTTAAATCCAACCCCCTCCCTGGGCAGGGACATGATGGGGCAGATTTAACTCCTTGTTTTTCTCCTGGAGAGGGATAACATTCCTGTATTACATCCCAGAGAAGCCCTGGCTGTTCAAGCCTGGAAATNGAGGGGCGGCAGCTCCAGCCGGGAGGATGGTGCCATCTCCTGGCATCCCAGGCTTCTCCCACCGGAGCCGCAGGGATCCAGCATCCAGGGAAGGGCGGAATTCCTGCACAGCCAGGGAAACTGAGGCAGCTGGAGCACCTGGAGACTTTCCTGTCATGGAACCCATTCCCAGCATTCCATCCCCTCCTTCCATGACAATCCCAGTTGGATCCCCGGCTCCCGGGGAGAGGGGACGCTCCAGGCATTTGGGATCAGTTCTGCCCCAGTTAAATCCCAAAATAAGCTTTTCTGGATCTTTGAGGTCGATCCTTCCACGTGCGTTCCAGTTTGCATCCATGCCAGGGAAGAAATCCTTGTCTTCCTCCAGCACCACCTCTCCAGGAGTTCACAGCTCCACGGCAGGACTGGGAAAAATTATGGAAAAATCAAGGTTTTTGGTCCAGGCTGAAACAAAAACGGCAGCTTTTGGGTTTTCAGGGAAGGGAAAATCCCCCCTGGAGCCGCGGGTCAGCCGGGAGCGGCTTCAACATCACCCCCAGCTCGGTCCTTGGACTTCCCCAGTTCTCCAGGGCTGTTTCCAAGGAAAAATCCGCTCTGGAAACACAGCGCCCTAATTCCCAATTCCCTAATTCCTGCTGGAACACCGGAGCGCTTCCAAAATGTTTGTCACTGTCAGGTGGGAATGTTTTGACACTTCCCGCCTTTCTCTTTCCAGCCGGGAGGATTTGCGGGATTAAATCAACTCCACGGAAAGTTTCGGTCCCTTTTTTCCCAGGAATGCAGGTTGTGTGGAGAGGGAATAATTACAGCACTGAGCCCAACCATTAATCCCTGCCCTGATTTAAACCCGCGGGGGGATCCGTTCCCTTCACACCTATAAATTCCCAGGAATGGGAACGGGCTGGAGGCAGGACAGACCCCAGGGAGCACTTGTGGGAATTGTTTCCATCCATGAATAATGCAAGACAACGGTTTTATTCTTTTTTTCCCCCCCTTAACTTGCTTTAAAGTCCAGAGGAGCTGGAGCTGATCCACCAGGCGGGAGTGTTTCCTATTTACATTAGATTGGGAAAATTCCCTGTGGAGCACGGGCTGTTAAGGAATTTTTCCCTCTGGATCAGTGACTGGAGATTCCACGAGTGTTGGGGACTCACCTTGGCCAGACTTGGTGGGAGGCCAAGAATTCCCTCTCCAAGATTCCTTAAATGCCACTTGGGTGATCCATGACGTCATGCCATGGATTTCCAGACAAAATACATTGAATTTTTGGGAAAAACAGCTCAGATTATCCCGATTCCTCCACAGACATGCAGGGGAAAAAAGGGGAAAATGCCGAATTCACTCGCTGGGACATGCTGGGAATAAATAGAAAATACCCTCCCCTGAGCCAGCACAATTCCTCCCTGGAATATTCCCATGAGAGATTTAGAAAGATTAGCTTCCTCCTCACCTAAATTCCTGGACAACCACCTCAGCTTTTCCTATTTAATCACTTTGTGACCCTCTTGCAACCACTTTCCAGGCCCAGGGATTCTGATCATCCAATAATCACTGATGATCCCAAAAGATCTGGATGGGATCAATTCCTGATTTGTTTTATATTTTATATTCTATTTCAATTTTCCACTGAACTGTGTTAGTTCTCCTCCCCAGAGGCACCGCTGCCCCACAGGGATTATCCATGATTTATTCAGGAGAGCAGCCCTCCTTCTCCATTGCATCTCCAACCTGGCCTTGGACACTTCCAGAGATGGGGAATCCACAGGTTCTCTGGGAATCCTGTGCCAGTTTGGGCTGGAAATGACCTTTAAATCCAACCCCCTCCCTGGGCAGGGACATGATGGGGCAGATTTAACTCCTTGTTTTTATCCTGGAGAGGGATAACATTCCTGTATTACATCCCAGAGAAGCCCTGGCTGTTCAAGCCCCCAAATGATCTCATTCTCCCCCCTTTTTTTTTTTTATTGGGAATCCACAGAAAGAAACCAGGACAAGAATCATCCCAAACCACAGCGGTGCCACTTTCCCAGGAGCAGCTCCATGTGCAGGATGGAATGGAAGGGAGGTGTCTGCCCAGGGAGAAAAGTTTGGGAAGCTCCCACCCCTGCAGGGACATCCTGGTGCTGTTCCTTCCACCCACACTTCCAGATAAACCCATGGAATGATCACATTCCACAGGGTGTGAGGGATCTGAACACACAGAGGGTTGAAAAGAACCACGAGCTCCACCTCAAACATCCCCAGGAACTGAGATTCCCGAGGCCAGGAAACCTTCAAAGGAACATCCCACCAAAGGGAGGTGCTGGGATAAACACAGGGATGTAAATGTGCTCCTCAGGTGGCTGGAAGTTCTGGGATTCTGGGATCTTCCCTTCTCAAAATCCTGATTTATTTAGGTTGTGGATCCCAGACTCTTCCAGGAATCGTCCTGGCACCAGGAATTCATCTCTTGTCCTTGTTTTCTTCCTGTTTTTTTGGAAGGAGAGGGAATTTTGCAACATATTATCCCAATCTCACCTGGACAAGGATCCCCCTGTGATTCCTCTGGGGATTAGAACTGGTACAATCCAATATGAAGTTGAAATATAAAATATTTTCTTTATAAAAAACAATTTCTTTATATAAAATAATTTCTTTATAGAAAATAATTTATTTATAGGAAATAATTTATTTATATAAAATATAAAACAAATCAGGAATTGGGAAACTTTTCCTGTCCCATGGAGGGGAACATTTTAAATCCCCTTCCAATGGACATTCCCTTTCTCCCTTCTTCTTCCTGCCCTGTTCTCCATGGACCCTTTTTCCTGCTTTCCTTAGACCTGTAATTCCCCATATCCCAAGTAACCAAGGCTTGGGATGCTCTGGAGAGGGAATGGATCAGGAAAAGGTCCTTTCCTGCTGTTTTTACCTGTTTGTGTTGGGTTGAGTCACTCACTTGGTGCCAAAAATAAAAGTTGGGAAACTTTTCCTCCATNGATTTAACTCCTTGTTTTTCTCCTGGAGAGGGATAACATTCCTGTATTACATCCCAGAGAAGCCCTGGCTGTTCAAGCCTGGAAATGATCTCATTCTCCCCCCTTTTTTTTTTTTATTGGGAATCCACAGAAAGAAACCAGGACAAGAATCATCCCAAACCACAGCGGTGCCACTTTCCCAGGAGCAGCTCCATGTGCAGGATGGAATGGAAGGGAGGTGTCTGCCCAGGGAGAAAAGTTTGGGAAGCTCCCACCCCTGCAGGGACATCCTGGTGCTGTTCCTTCCACCCACACTTCCAGATAAACCCATGGAATGATCACATTCCACAGGGTGTGAGGGATCTGAACACACAGAGGGTTGAAAAGAACCACGAGCTCCACCTCAAACATCCCCAGGAACTGAGATTCCCGAGGCCAGGAAACCTTCAAAGGAACATCCCACCAAAGGGAGGTGCTGGGATAAACACAGGGATGTAAATGTGCTCCTCAGGTGGCTGGAAGTTCTGGGATTCTGGGATCTTCCCTCCTCAAAATCCTGATTTATTTAGGTTGTGGATCCCAGACTCTTCCAGGAATCGTCCTGGCACCAGGAATTCATCTCTTGTCCTTGTTTTCTTCCTGTTTTTTTTGAAGGAGAGGGAATTTTGCAACACATTATCCCAATCCCACCTGGACAAGGATCCCCCTGTGATTCCTCTGGGGATTAGAACTGGTACAATCCAATATGAAGTTGAAATATAAAATATTTTCTTTATAAAAAACAATTTCTTTATATAAAATAATTTCTTTATAGAAAATAATTTATTTATAGGAAATAATTTATTTATATAAAATATAAAACAAATCAGGAATTGGGAAACTTTTCCTGTCCCATGGAGGGGAACATTTTAAATCCCCTTCCAATGGACATTCCCTTTCTCCCTTCTTCTTCCTGCCCTGTTCTCCATGGACCCTTTTTCCTGCTTTCCTTAGACCTGTAATTCCCCATATCCCAAGTAACCAAGGCTTGGGATGCTCTGGAGAGGGAATGGATCAGGAAAAGGTCCCTTTCCTGCTGTTTTTACCTGTTTGTGTTGGGTTGAGTCACTCACTTGGTGCCAAAAATAAAAGTTGGGAAACTTTTCCTCCATCTCCTTCACTTCCATCCAAATCCTTCCTTCAACTCCCATTAAAAATTCACCCCCTTTTCCCAAATAAGGCCAAGTTAATTAACTGGGATGCACTTGCTTTCCAGGCTCTCGCTGATGAAATCCTGAAAATCTTCTTGACAATTGGATTTCTCCCACAAATCTCCTCCAAAAGGAGCCCCTGCCTGGAAAATCCTTGGAAGGATTAATTCCCTGGAGCTCCAGAGGTGGATGGGCTGATATCAGCTCCATCCAAACAGGTCAGCTGTGCCTCCTGGATCCAGGATTGAGCTCTTCCCAGCCTTGTGTGAAGATCCAGGTCCTCCCATGGATCCATAGCAAGTGTCAAATTATCCCTTTTCCCCCCAGTCAGCTGGAACAGGATTTCCATAAAGTGAGTCATGTTTGACTCCAAGCTTTTCCCATGAGGGACCTTAAAAGCTGGAAAAGTCCTGAGGAAGGAGCTACGTTTTTCCTGTGGGATTCAGGACTCTGGGATGCTCCAGCTCCAGTTTGTGTTGGGATCATGGAATGAGCAGGAAAATGTCCATGACCATCCTTGGCCAGTGGGTTTGGAATGACACGGAGCTGGAGGTGACAATCTGGAGCCATGGAATGGCATCCAGAGGGACATGGACACGTTGGAAACACCGTGGGAACCTCGTGAGGTCCAACAAAGCCAAGCTCAAGGTGCTGCCCTTGGATTGGAGCAATCCCGGCTCAAACAGGCTGGAGGTGGATTGGGAGCGGGATCCCGACGTGAGGACACTGATCCCGAGCTGTCCGTGCCCTTTGTCCTCATCCCAACTCCGGTTTTCCAGGTTTTTCCAGGCACTAGAGGGCTGCAGAGACCTGCTTTTGCAGCTGCCAGCGCAGCTCCAGCCCTTGCTCTGCTCCCGAAAGGAAAACAGGGATGCGGGGTTTGGATCTTCCCGCCTGGATGGAGGATTTCCAGGAAGCTGGGGAGTGGCAGCGATCCCGGCTCATCCAGGGAAGGAAGGGGGAGAGGGAAATTCTGCTCCTAAATCCCAAACCAGCCCAGTTTGGGACCCTCCACTCCAGGCAGGGTCGTGTCCCGTTGGGATTTGGGCACCACCAAGGACAAGGACACCCCAAACTCTCTGGAAAACTCATCCAGTGTTTGATGTTGGGATATTTAAGGGGAGAAAAAAAGGGGAGAAAAGGAAAAAAAGCTTTTTCTTGGGTGTGACTGAATCCCTGTGTTTCCAGTTGTGCCTGTTGTCAGGGATCAGCCCTGGGAAGAGTCTGGCTCCATCTGGAAGGTTCCATAAGGTCATTCCTCCGGGATTAGGGATTCTCTGAGGTTGGTTTTTATTCCCTGGATGTTCCAGTACCTGAAGCCATTAATAAAGTCTCCGAAGGTCTCCCAAAAAACCTCTTTCCATCAGTTTCCCGAGAGCTCCTTCCCTCCATCCCATGCGACCACACACTCCTTGGAATGTCCTCCTCCTTCCTGAAAGATATTGAATCATGGAATCACAGAATCCTGGGATGCTTTGGGTGGGAAGGGACCTTAAAATCATCTCATCCCACCCCTGCCATGGGCAGGGACATCTCCCACTATCCCAGGTTGCTCCAACCTGGCCTTGGACACTTCCAGGGATTCAGGGGCAGCCACAGTTTTTCTGGACAACCTGTGCCAAGGCCTCACCAAAATATTCACCTGGAATTGCACTCCAAGGACTCAACCCCTGGGAGGGAGGATGGAGTGAGGGCTGGGAGGGTTTGGGACACTCATCCTTCTCCTGAAATTCCAGGTGACCAACCCCCATCCCCTTCCCTTCAACAGACTCTTGGATAAAGCCACTTTATCCCGATTTGTCTCTTGGATAAAGGCAATTTATCCCGATTTTTTGCCAGCAGGTGGCAGGTGGAGACCAGGGAAGAGGGAAGGGATCGGGCTGGAGAAAAACCTGGGTTGAGACCCCCGGGAAAACTCGGTGGAAGGGACAGTTTGATGCTGGAATTTTCTACTGCTGGAGGAGCAGGAAAAGAATCTTTAAAGTACATTTGTCTCCATAATTCTGCGTCCCTCTGGAATATATTCCCATTAAAATGATAATCGAGGAGAGATTTTAATTCAGGTGGATAATTTGGCCACGATGTTTTCCCTCCACCCTGTTGAGGGTGTTGTGACCCCTGTGGGAATGGGGCCAAAATTCCAAGGAAAATCCAAGGAAAAGTGTTATTTCCATCAGAAATAACCCATCCTGAGCTGTTTTCCCGTTGGAATTCTCTGTGGTTGGATGCTGAGCAGGGAGGGAATTGCCGTGGGCAGGAAGGGGGTGAGGATGGTGAAGGGACACAGAGGTGGCAGCACAGGCAGAAGGAGGGACGGCACATTCCCGGCTCTGGAACAGCGGGAAAACATCAAAATTCCCAACAATGAGCATCTTCCTGCCGTCCGACTTCAATGGAATCACTCCCAGCACCTCCTCCTTGTCCCTGTCATGCACTAAAAGCCTTTTCCAGCATTTCTGGGATGTTTAATCACTTTTTTTAACCATTGTTTGTGTTGATTAAACCTTTTTCCTTGGATAAGGGAGGAGGAAAGGGCTTCACATCCAGAGCAATTCCCAGAACGGCTCCTGATCCCCCCTCCTGGAGCTGGAGATGCTCCTGGTGTCCCAAAACAAGAGCAGGCTCCTTAAATTAAATTAATTTCTCTGTTGCAGCCACACACTGACAGAGGGGCTCTTCTGATGCTCCTTCCTCCTGCTCTTTATATAGATAAAATTATATAATGTTTTAATATTTATATATAGATTAAATGTATTTATAGAAATATAAATATATTATTNAGAATATATAATTTTATAGAAATGACCCCCAGGTTGTTCAGCTGAGGAGGATCCAGCCCTGGCCATCCCTGAGAGGTGTTTCAAAGAATCCTGGAATGCTTTGGGCTGGAAGGGACGTTAAAGCCCATCCAATTCCACCCAGGGACACCTCCCACTATCCCAGGTTGTTCCAACCTGCCCTTGGACACTCCCAGGGATGGAGCAGCCACAGCTTCTCTGGGAATTCCAGCCCCTCCCCACCCTCCCAGCCAAGAATTCCTTCCCAAATCCCACCTAAATCCCCACTGTTGCAGTGGGAAGCCATTCCCTGTGTCCTGTCCCTCCAGCCCTTGTCCCAAGTCCCTCTCCAGCTCCTGGAGCCCCTTTAGGCTCTGGAAGGGGCGCCAAGGTCTCCCTGGATCCTTCCCTTCTCCAGGGGAACATTCCCAGCTCTCCCTGTCTCCACCTCAGAGGGACTCCAGCCCCTCATGGCCTCTGGAATTGCTCCAACCTTTTCCATGTCACCTGGAGCACAACAAGTGTGGGAGAGAAGCACAGGAGGGACATCCCTGTTCCCTCCACCACCAGCCACCAAAACATCCCATCAATCCCAGTTTAGGAGTCATTCCCCTCCTCGACCTCTGTGCCTGATTCTCCTCTTCCCTGGGAAATGTTACGCCTTGGAAAGGCCCCAAAGGAATGAAAAATCAGGATGTCACTCTCCTTTGGGAGAGGAATTGCTGAAAGCAGCAGGAATGGTGCCTAATCCTGGGATTCTGGGAAGGGGAGGGGGGGTGTCACTGCGGTTTGTGCTCATGAATAATAAATGTGACATTGTCGTTATGCAAATGAGGCCTAACGAGCCCCAGACTACATCAAAATCTTGTTTGTTCTGTCAATTATTCACCACGTTCCTTCCCGGGGATTTTTGGGATGGAGCTGATTTAGGAAAGAGGTGGAAGTGGGGGATGAAGAGAGAAGGAGGGGGGGAATCCTGGGGGGATTTATGGATTGAGCACTCCTGGGAATCAGGTCTTAGCTGATATTCCTTGCCTTCCATGGGAGTGACAGAAATAATCAGCACTGGGAAAAGTTCCCAGTGGTCAGGTTGTTGTAAAGCAAACTAACATGGAATTATGGAATTGTTTGGGTTGGAAAAGCCCTCTAAGATTGAGCCCAACCATTCCCCCAGAACTGCCAAGGCCACCCTGACCTCTGTCCCCAAGTGCCACATCCACAGGGATGTTAAATCCCCACAGGGATGGGGATTCACCAATACCAGGAAGGAATTTTCCCAATATTCAATTTAAACCTCCCCTGGCCATTTCCTCAAAGCCAAGGAAACCCAACAATGCTCCATCCAAGACCTGAGTGTCACCCCTTTCCCATTCCAGACATTTTTCCTTGACTTCCCACAACTTTTTCCAAAGGAACATCTTCCACTAGACCAAGCTCCTCAATCCATACATCAGAAAAACAGGAAAAAAGGAGGGAAAAAAGCTGTGGCTCGTTAGGAAATAATTCCACATTTTAAAACCTTTCCATCTTTTCCCCTTTGCCTTAAATCCAGCTCCTTCATCCCAGGAAACACCATTCATGGGAAAACATGCACGGAATGACTGGCACTCCAAAAATTCAGGCATTTATGGCTTTGTTTTGCACAGGAATAAAAACACAAGGAGAAGAAACCGGTGCCTGGTGATCCTGCTTTGCCATCAAGGGCTGCTGCATTCCCAGATCCTTCATTCCAGTGGCTGGGCTGGAGGCTGGATGTGGATTTGGATCCCAAAAGAAGGTTCTGGAGGCTCCTGTTGTGTGCCAGGGGTTTGCACACAGCTGGAAGCAGGACCCCTCCAACCCCCTCCCCCCCCGAAATTATTATTATTATCCATTATTATCCATATTCCAGGAGCTGTGTCCTCGTTCCTGCTCCAATCCCATTCTCCCAATCCAGCCCCAGGCTCCTTCCCAACCACAGCCCATCCATCTCTGCCATCCCTGCCCTCCTCATTTCCACTGTGGATCCCAGAGGAGCCCTGGAAATGAGGAGGGATGGGATGAGCAGCCTCTCAGTGTTTGCTCTGATGGGGACCACGGGACAGCCTTGCTCTCAGAAACTTCAAATAATGACAGAAAATGCTGCTTTTAACCCCCAAAATATCTTTTTTTCAGGTGTCAGAGGCAGCTGTGACATCACAGCTGTACAAAGAACCTGCTGCACGAGGGGTTTGGCAGCAGCTCTCCCTCCTCCTGCCCTCCCTCCATCCTTTATTTTCTTTTTTTTCTCACTCTGAGCATTTAAAAGTCAAGGGAAGACACTGTTCCAGCCAGGATTGGGTGGAGAAAATACAAAAAAGGGTCTTTTCCTGAAGGGAAATGTGAAAACAGCTACAAACACCCTCAGGGAAGTAAAACAAGGGGCTGAGTTAAGGAGGATGTGGCACAAGTGGCAGCAAAGGAGGGAGATTCCCAAATATCTTGGGATTGGACAGTGGGTTCTGGCTGTTCTCCATAAATTTAGATCCCCAAAAACTGTGAATCATAGAATTCCAGGATGGTTTGGGTTGGAAGGGACCTTAAAGATCATCTCATTCCACCCCCATCCATGGGCAGGGACACCTCCCACTATCCCAGGTGGCTCCAAACTGGCCTTGGACACTTCCAGGGATGGAGCAGCCACAGCTTCTCTGGGAATTCCAGTCCAGCCCCTCAGCACCCTCAACACCACCTGGATCCCTGGAAATGTCCAAGGCCAGCTTGGATGTGGCTTGGGATACCTGGGATAGTGGGAGGTGTCCTTGCCCATGGCAGGGGTGGCACTGGATGGGCTTTAAATCCCTTCCAACCCAAACCATTCCAGAATTCTGTGAGAAATTACATTTATCTGCTCCCTCTGCTCTTATTTTCCTGGTGCCAGAGGATTTTGGATCCATGTCCATCCCTGCTGCACTTGGAAGAGCCCGGTGTATCCTCACTGTTCCTCCTGCTAAATCCCTTTTCCTTTCCACCTCATTTATACAGGACTCATTTATGGATGTAGCCACTCAATGTGTGTATTTTAACCAACTAAAATCTGGGAACTCTCATTATTCCATGATTTCCATGAGAAACCTCAATCCCTTGGATCATCCCAGGCAAAGCACAGAGACACGGGTGGTGTTTTACCAACACTCTCCACGCCTCAAAACACAGCTGAAAGCGCCCAAATTTACAAGAAAACTGAAAATAAAGGTGTTTTTCTGCTCTGCCTGAAGTTCAGCACTGTCAGATGTCTCTGAGTGTTGCAGGGAGGTGGAATGTGACCCAGGGAAAATTTGCTGGTGGAGATAAAATGTCACATTTCCTTGGAACCGACACAGGCCTCACTCCCCTGGGCTGGGGGGTTTTATGTTCAAAGAGCTTTTTCTGGGAATAAAAGTCCCAAAATCTCATCCAAACTCTTCCTGCTGGACAGAGCAGAAGGAATCGACACACTGGGAATTTCCACGATTCAGAGTCCCTTTGCCTCTGATAATGCAATTCCTGACTTGTCCAAACACCTTCACTGTCCCAAACTGGGAATCAGGGAATTGTTTGGGTTGGGAAAACCCTCCAAGGACATCGAGTCCAACATCCCCCAGCACTGCCAGGGCCACCTCTGGCCCATGTCCCCAAGTGCCACATCCACAGGGATGTTAAATCCCCTCAGGGATGGGCTGGACAACCCTTTCCACGAAGGAATCTTCCCTAATATCCAATTTAAACCTCTCAACTTGAGGCTGTTTCCTCTTGTTCTGTCAATATTATAATTTCATCCCTGTGTTCTCCTCCCACTTTCTCTCCCCCAGGTGTTGCTACAAAATGAAAAGTTCACTATAAAATCCTCTCTTACCCTTTGTGATAAAGGTGAGAAGCTTCACCCCCCACCTCATGTTGTTTTATTCCCTAATTTGTATCATGAGAAGGAAAAAAGAAGCCTTTCCACGAGGCTCCAGTGTATAAATCTCAGTTTATTGTTTTCTCTCCATGCCAGGTGTCTGGAATTAATAAGCTCCAGGTTTAGAAGGAGGAGAAAATTGCTGAAATTTTTTTTATTTCTGTGTTTGTTCTGGTCTTGAAAAGAGCTGATTTAATTAATCTCCCTTCATCAGAAGCAGAAAGGCTGAGTCTAATTGCGAGCTCAGGAGCATCAGTTGTCCAAGTGATTGGAAAGTGGTTGGAGATGAAAGGGAGGAAAACGAGGCAGTGATGGATGGGGGTTTATTGGGAGCTCTGCCTCATCCTTCTCCTTGGGAAGCAGTTGGGAAGTGGCTGTGAAGTAATAAAAGGAAATTAAAACACATAAAACTTTGGGAAAGGAAGGTGGGAAGGCCTGTGTTAAACAAGAAGCTGGAAAGTGAGGAATAAACACCTGGAGAAGGTTTGGATGCAGCACAAAGGTTGTTGGGATCAGTGGGGTTGGGATGGGGATGGAGCTGGGGGATGTTATGGGGCTGTGAGGGGGTGGGGTGGGTCACAGGGAGCTGTGGAGGAGTTTCTGTGTCACTGAACTCTGGGAAAGCAGGTCATGGAGTCATGGAATGGGTTGGGTTGGGTGGGAGCTTAAAGCCCATCCAGTGTCACCCCTGCCATGGGCAGGGACACCTCCCACTACCCCAGGTTGTTCCAACCTGGCCTTGGACACTTCCAGGGATGGGGCAGCCACAGCTTCTCTG
>WEIV01028650.1:1361452-1377313 GCA_013390005.1 Calyptomena viridis | reverse complement strand
GCAGCCGCGGTGGAGCCGCCGGGGGCCGGGCCGGGATCACGGAACGGGGTGGATCGCAAGGGCCCCTAAAGGCGGTCCCGTTCCAACCCGCTGCCACGGGCACTAGACGAGGTTGCTCAGACTGCATTCAACGCGGCCTTGAAGGCTTCCAGACACAGCTTCTCTGGGCAACCTGTGTTAGGGCCTCGCCACTCGCACAGCAAAGAACGTCCTCCTAATACCTTACCTAACCCTACTCTCTGCTCGAAGCCATTCCCCCTTGTCCTGCCACTCCAGGCCCTTGTAAACAGTCTCTCCCCACCTTTCTTGCAGGCTCCCAGCAGCCACTAAAAAGCCACAACTAGGTTACCCCAAAGCCGCCTCTTTTTCAGGCTGAACAACCCCAATTCTCTCAACCTTTTCTCACAGCAGAGCTGCTCCGTCCCTCTGATCACCTGGGTGTCCCTACTCTGGATTCGCTCCAGCCGCTGCACATCCTTCCTGTGCAGGGACCCCCGAGCTGCTCTGCAGGAGGCGTCTCACCTGAGGGGGCAGAGGGACAGAACCTCCCCTTCCCTGCTGCCCACGCTGGGGGATCAGCCCAGGACGGGCGGGTTTCTGGGCTGTGAGTGCACACGGCCGGGTCTTGTCCAGCCTCTCACCCACCAGCACCCTCAAGCCCTTCTCAGCAGGGCTGCTCTTCATCTGTTCATCCCCCAGCACGGATTGATACTGGGAGTCATCCCAACCCAAGGGGAGCCCTTCCCTGCCTGCCCACCCTTGGCCTTACTGGTGCTACCAGTCACCGTTCCCACAGTGATCCTGGAGTAACGTGGTGGTCCTGGTGTCCCTGCCCAGCGAGGAGCCCCTGAGCACCCCTGTGCCACCACCCAGCATGACCCACTGACAAGCTTTTATCATATGGAATTAACAGATTGCCCAGAGAAGCTGTGGATCCCTGGAAGCGTTCAAAGCCAGGTTGGATGAGGCTTTCATGGAATAGCTGATGTTGGAAGGGACCCCTAGACATCATCCTGTCCAAGCCCCTGCCAAGGCAGGGTCACCTGGAGCAGGTGATCCAGGAACATGTCCAGGTGGGTTTGGAATGTCTCCAGAGAGGGAGACTCCACGATCTCCCTGGGCAGCTGTTCCAGTGCTCTGCCACCCTCAGTGGAAAGAAGTTCTACTTCCTCGTGTTGAGGCAAAACTTCTTATGTTTTAGTTTATGGCCATTACTCCTTGTCCTGTTGCTGGGCACCACTGAAAAGAGTCTGGCACCATCCTCCTGACACTTGGAGCAACCTGGTCTAGTGGAAGGTGTCCCTGCCCATGGCAGGGGGTGGAACGAGATGAGCTTTAAGGTCCCTTCCAACCCAAACCATTCTATGATTCTATAACCATCCAGCAAGTCTATCAGAGAAGTAGGGCAGAGGTTACAACTCAAAAGAATCTCCCTTTACCTGTTGTTTCGATTCCATCTGTCACAAGAAAAGTACCACCAACTTGATTTTCAGATAATATTTAACCTAATCAATTTTCAAGCATTTTCTATTACAAAACAGAAAATGATACAATTCATGGAAGAAGTCAAAATGCTGGCATCACTTTGTTTCCACATTAATACATAAAAATGGACAACACATTAAATAAACATTTTGTTATTAACAATTAGAAATATTAACACCAAAATCATGTATAAATTAGGAAATAAATGTACAAACTATTTCCAAAGTGCTCTTTCAAATACATTATATACACAACATTCACGAAGTTCTTAATGTAAGACATTTCAGATTGATGTAATGTTGCTGTTTCAGTTTAAGTGTTGTTCATATTCTCTCAAAAGCATTTCAGCACTTTCAAAAACCACATAAAAGGCATATTTCCAAGCTGGCAAAGAGCAATATTGCATTCTTCTGGCTACCTGTAATATTAATTATTATAGAGAAAACAATCTTACTTCCTTTCTGTTCCTTGCTATTTGAGAGTACTTATTTGTATGAAAACACCAGCAGGAAAGAGAAATGACAACAGACTAAAAAAAAGTCTTCTATTTTACCAGTAGTTGAAACTATTTATGTAGGAAGGGCAGTGCTTGGACCATATTAAGCAGTAAACTCTTTAGTTGTCCAGTTAAAGACTTTCCTCTAAAGGAAAAGAAAATATGAAATTGAGAGATGTTTTGTTTTCCTCGTGGTCTTGGTTTTCCAAAATATAAAGTACTCAAACTCAAAATCCCATAAATATATCAGTTAAGAGAAAGAAAAGGAGTAAATCCTACGGAGAGTGTATTTACTCTCGATTGTAAATTTGCAGTTAATCTCATATTTAAAAATCCTCGTGGGGTATGGTCACCCCAGCTTTTTGCCTCAGAGAAATCTGGACACAGTACTTGGTTCAACACTTTTGCAAGCACTTTAAAAGTGCTTCTTTTTTTTTTTCCCCCCCAATACTTTATAAGAACATATAAAACTGAATATAGGCGACTTACATTGTTCATACTGATTTTTACATAACACTAGTTTTTATCTCTAAATCCTGCCTCTATAGGTATTCTCTCACTGGTTGACCCCATCAATAGCTCCCCTTTCTATATGCATAATAGTGTTTCACAATTAAAGCTGAATTTAGTTGCTTATCTGCAATAAAGATGGATTTTTTTTTCTTTTAATTCTGAACTATTTCTATCAAGCTACAAGAGGAAAATAAAAGGGATGATGAGCTGTAAAGAACAACAGACCAACAAATCTGACAATATTTATGGTTATGATGCTTGCTGGGAAATCTGAACAAGGGCAGCAGAAGAGCCAGAAAAAAAAGGATGCCAGCCACCTGCTTGCAAAATTTGGTGTGAAAATGCATATGCAAGCTATAAAATTTGGAGTAGCACATTCAAGACAGGACTTTTTCCAGATGTTTTTCTCAGCTAAGCATGATATGAAGCAATATTGACATCGAGCAGGCTGACACTGCAGATCCCAGAGCTCCCTTCTACTCTTCTTTCCATGACAGAAATACCTCTGTTGACATGGACATATAAAAGGTGCCTCTAGTGATCAACATTTCCACAATTATAGGTTTGGCTTCTCTTTCTGTACCTTTTGCAACAGAAATGTGGACTTATGCAGATTACTGAACTATAAGATTTGGGTAGGTAGGTATTACAGAAGTTGCAGTTAATTTTTTTATTGTGTAGCATAGAACTGTCTTTATAAAAGGAATATATCCACCCCCTTGTTCTTAACAAGTAAAGTTAAGAGCTGTGGATTTCAGAGGCTGGCAGGTAATCTTCAATGCATTCAGTTAGCAAAAGATCAATAACCTACCACAGAGAACTTCCCTGGACTGAGTTGTGAGTGATGGGCTTTGTGCTGAGCCAGACTGCAGAACAACCTGGCTGTTTTCCAGAATGGGGCACAACTGTGATCAAATGATCCTAAAGCTATTTAGAAACACCTAGAATGGGGCAAGGAGGTGGGGTAAATGGAAAACTTCTGCATTGTATCAACATACAGTACTATACACAGCACCAAATATCAAACCATTAAAGCATTGTCTTGTTACCAGTAGTGCACTGCTTCATATCCAGCATGAAATGAACACTGTTCACATACAGACGCTGCTTTGTGCTAAGGGGTAACCAACATATTACAATTAATCAAAACTGCCTGTACATCCAGTTCAAAAGATGGAGAAGATACTATTGAAATAAATCTGACACAGCATCGTATTCCTTTATTGCTGGTAATTTCCATACTGTCCCTGTAAAAAAGAAAAATAGAAATGTTGAAGAATAATATATTGGAGGCTTACAGTGAGTTAGGCAATTTCTTTTGGTCTGTGAATTTTATAAGATCCACTGAAGTATCACCAATGTGCCCGCACCAAATTATCAGGTAGATTTATATGCAGAGCTAACAGCTAAATCTGCTTTGTCAGAGCAGAGATTGAGACAACTTACCTGCTCATAGCCATAAGGCCTCTGTTGTTGAGCGGATGGGCCTGTCTGGGAAGCTCTGTAACTTCCATATTGCTGCCCCTGTCCCTGTTGGTAGCTGGAATACTGTGAAGAGGCTCCTTGTGCAGGACCTGAGAAGAGAGTAAAATCCATTACTAAGGTCTGACTTGCTGGGGGAGTTCATGGTTAGCACAATGTAAAACATGATGCTAACAAAGTAAGACGTGTGAGTAAGAACTGTGAGTAAATTCTGCCTAGACCTCCCCTCTGGCTTTGCACTAAGAGGTGTTAATACTAATAATGATGTACTTGCAGCAGTGTAAACTTCAGGTTTTAAACTTTGCTCAGAAAATGTGATATACATTTAAGTGATTTGCATCTCTGAAATATATATTGACATAGCTCAGTTATTACCTCTGTGCAGCTACCTAGCCTTTGTTTTAGTAAAAACTGCATGCTTAAGTTCCTATCTAATCTGGCTGTGCCACAAGTGAGGGAGGAGTGATTCTCTGGACTGCTGATGTTCTTTTTCATGTCAGTTCAGAAAGATTAGGTGTGTAGGAGGCCTGGGAACCCAGGCACTGCCCTCCTGATGACATTTAACACATGGTCAACATGAAGCAAATGTGTATTTTCTAACTTTCTTTCTAAAGAGAGAGGGATTCAGGATGGAATGCAGTGCTATACTAATGAATGTTACTGCTCAGAATCCATTTACTACCCTCTTGGCTAATTTTGGTGTGTGGATGACCAAGGTTAATCAAGGAAATAGTTTACAGCCTATTTTAGCTTAGGAATGGAGGCATCAGGATGAAGCACTGCAAACCCTGGACCAGCCAGGGACAGCTTTCTTACCATATCCTTGCTGTTGTCCTGGGTAACTCTGTTGGTTTGGGTATTGCTGCTGGGAATATGTTTGCTGTTGTGCAGCTCCCTGTTGGTATCCTGCCTGCTGCTGGCTGTACTGAGAATTTCCTAAAGAGGGGGAAATTGGAATTGTTTGGTTATAGATGAGGCAGGTATTTCACTGTACACACAAATCATAAGGAAAACAAAGGCGTAAGGAGCCTTGGTCTGGAACTCATACTCTGGAACTTTCTTTTCAGAAACCGACTGTGTTTTGCTAAGAAGGATGTTTATTTCTCCAGTAATTTTTAGTTCTTTTGAATAGGAGAGTTATTTATTTATACACATCACTAAACAAACAAGCAGCCTGTTCCCCAAAGGATTTTGTTTTTACCCCAGAAGTGTTTCAGAAGAAAAACAAAGTCACAAAGATAAGGGTGCCAGGGTAAATAGCTGGTTTCTCAAGAAGCCTTCCCACTGTATTTCTTCTAGATAATGATGTTTATTCATATATCCCAGAAAGACCACTTATCTAGCTGTTACTTATATTTCTTTGAAATGCCTATGATGGAAATTCCATTTGCTGTATCCTGGAACAACACGAACAAAGGCTCTATAGACGACATTGCTTCTCCTAAATGCCACCTCTCTGTATAATAATTAATATTTCCAGTTAATTTAGAGTTCAGATATCTTAATAGTATATTTAATTTACTGATGTACTGCTGTTAAGATTTTGATATATTTTCCTACCTCCTTCATAGTAGTGTTGTGTGGAGTCATCAAAGGACCGGTCATAGCTCTGCTCAGTGTAGGATGACTGCTGATAGGCATAATCACCATGTCCTACAGGGAGCCACAAAGATTTATCAGCCACACTGTTCATGTAACTACAGACATAGTGTTGAATGATGTATTATGAAGCTGCTTATGCACCAAGATGAGGCTGAGAGGAAATACAGACCCCTTAGGCAGGAGGTCAAACACACGGCAAGGGAAGTCACACTTATGGATAAACCTCTTGCATTTACTAATCCAAACTGGGCTTTGTGCTCTTTTTGGAGAGCAGGGTGTACTGCTAAGTATGTTTTGTGCCAGGGATTAGAATATTTCCTATCATTTAAACTGGAAATGAGGCATAATAGGTTTGCCATGTCCCTGGATGTGGCAGTCGTGGTGGTCTGCACTTTGTCAGTATTGCAGTGACTCCAGCTCAGAGGAATTACCATCTGGGTAGTATTGCTGATTCATAGGTTCTGATGAGCCTTGGCCATGACTGTACTGTTCACTGTAATATTCTTCCTGACCCATGTACTGCTGTGAGGAACCTGCAAGGCACAGACAAGAGAGAACAACCTGAATCCGTGGATTCTTAAGGAATGGGTTTTCCTCATCCAATTTTTTTTAAGCAAACAGAATTTACATGTGGATAAGCAAACAAGGTATGTATATTGAGAGCAGTTACAAGGATGTCTTGCTCACTAGAAAAAGGAAATAAATTTGTATTCTCAGAAAGAGCTGTTTGAAATTGAAATTACACAACAGTCAGTAGCACATCCTAGAACCACTCACTTCTGTGGCAACACCGACAGCAATCCCTACATTTCATCTACTAATCTGAGTTATTAGAAAGCACAGGAATGGATTCCATGCTCAAGAAACAGTCAGACGTAAAAATATTTTAATTAATAAATTGTTTCTTAGCAAAATTCAGTTTATGTTAGAATCAGTCCAGCAGCTTTATTACCTCTTAGAACTTCTTCCAGAGAGGTCTTAGAGGATGATAGTTATCCTCTGGTGTTATCCTTTCCTTGGCCTAATTTTTTATTCTAATTGCTGGCAAATTATATCTTCTTTGCAGAAATGTGTTCCTTGTTAACTGTCCTGTTACAGCTGATTTAACACCATGTGAAAGAATTGAAAAGATTGCCAGTAGCTTGAGAATGAGCTGTGTATCAAATTGTTCATCTTTCCTTTAGAGATATATGATCCCTTTTAGCCAGAATTATTTTTCTAAACACCTGAAATAGTTAAATAGATAAATCTTGAAAACAGATTCAGGTTCATCTCATTGTCATGACACTTCCACCAATCAGGATTTCCTGTGCTCCTGGATGGGATTTGGAAATTTTGTTGGCTTACGTGCCCCACAGGACAGAGGGACTGCCATCACTACTAACAGTTGTATCAATGATCTAACAGCAGATTTACCTTGCTGTGATGCTCTGTAAGGGCCCATGGGTCGCTGCCCCATCATGCTGTTGCCTTGGTTGCTCTGGCTCATCATGGCAATGGAGGACTGTCCCTGGTAGTGCTGGCTCCCTCCTTGTGCCGAGTTGTAATGTGACGTTGCTGCTTGCTGGTGCATCATGGAGACTACGATGTACAGGAAAAATACTGTTTTCTAAAAGGATGTGGCAGTTCTACCCCTAGTCTCTTTGGAAGCAAGTTAAAACCTCCAACCAACATGCATCCTGATAATTCTGTGAATTTTCCACAGGGGTGGATGTTTTCCTACTGCATTTATTTAACTCTTCTGCACTGTAATCCAGACAGGATGTTATTACACAGTCAGTTCTTGCCAATTGCTTCAGTCAGATATTTAACAATACATCTAGCATTGATTATTATTAGCTTATTTAAAAGAATGTAAACCTTAAGGCAGTAGGGTTAAAGGAAGAAACAAGAACTGATGCTTGTTCCTCTCTACCTCCTGACTATTTCATTGCTGCATTTCTTTTCTAATAAATGCTTCTGCTTCCATCTTCTTATAGACCTGATGATTACACACTCTGAATTAACTGATATTCCAGGATTTATTTGATCCCTAAATTTCATGCTATCAGAAAGAATTCTAAAGCATTAGACATCTCATTCAGTACTCAGTAGCAAACTTCCTTTAATTTTAATTTAGATTAAGAGATTAAGAGGTTAATTGAGTTGTCTGCTAGTTTCTCTATGCCCTGAAAGCAGTGTAAAGTATTAACAAAATAACAAAGAGGGGCAGTAATGTACAGACAGTAAATGTTTTATACTCTTTGCCACGCTCTTTCAGCTTGGATGAAGTTGCTTCTCAGATCCCTCCCATGGCTGTGGGATTTGCTGCCAGGGGTATCAGACAGTGCTGCTGCACCTCTGCCCCTTTCCCCCAGCTCATCACTAACCAGGTAAGTCAGTGTAAGGTAAAGCAAGTCTGAAACTGTTCTGACTTACACTGGCACCTGACACCTTGAAACTCAGAGATGTCTTAAAGCTGGCTTTTCCTCTTGTGCTCTTGTCACTGTCTACAGAAAATATTTACAGAACAAATTCATGCGTGGTAAACCTCTGAGGTCACTGAAAAGTCAAATTGGCCCCGAAGGAGGAAGAGGGAGTTTACCTGGATTAGACTGCATGTTGATGTTTGTTCGAGAGACATAATTGCCTATTGACCCCTGGCCTTGCATTGGCACGTTCTGAGATGCAGGCACTGTATGGCTGTAACCAGGCCCAGTCCCATGACTGCTGACAGTCATACTCAGAGAGGTCGTGGGCATAGTGTTCTGGCCTGACTGCTGCATAGACACGTGATTAGGACCTAGAAAAATTAGAGAGAGCAACAAGAAAATCTGTGCTATTATCAGCAATGTACAGTGAGCACTCAATTTCTGAAATACCTTATGACAAGGCAAAACAAAAAATAAAATCCTCGTTATTAAACTTCCCTGCCTACTGTGTAGTTAGAGTGATCCTCCTGTTCCTGGCAGCCAAATCCAGGCTGTACAGGATTGCAGACAGGAAGAACAAAACCAGCAGCAATGCCCTACAACCAGTTCCTCACAGGCAACAGAATTAACAAATGCCAATAATTTCAGGGACTTCAGAAAACACATGGACTCTGGAAAAATCCGTGTGTTGACATGTGTGTAGGGAATTACACAACTACTGTCCTGCAGTCCAACTACTGTCAAGTTCTGACTGAGGCCCATAAAGAATAAAATGTAGTTGCTTCTATGGCTTCTTCTCTTTTCTTCCCTCCCTTACAACGTTGCACCTGTTCATTGCAGACTTCCAGCTCCATTGCCATTAGATGAGAAGTTTTCCAAAGCACTAGAGCACTAGAGCCCATATATTTGAATTATCTCTATGTATTTATTCCTAATTTCCAAAAAATCACTGTTCAACAAGGGTGTGTGTCCTACTGTCAGAGCAGGCACATGCCACCACTGCTGCTGTTACCCAGGCTACTCAGAAGAGGCAATTTACTGCCTTCTCAGTCACACCTTCGTTTTGAAGTGTAGCTACATCCTCAGTCAGGTTTCCAGTGCACTGATACTGCTGGTGATAAAATACCTCACACTGCCCAGGTGACTGGGCAGAGAGGGAAATACCCTGAGACCTCACAGCTCAGGCTGGGTTTAGTACCAGGCAGGAGCAACCTGAGGGAACTGCCTTGTCTGGTCTGTCCTGTGGATGACTCCACTGTCCAGGATGATTCCACTATCCAGGACTGCCAGTCTGGTTCTTTCAATCAGCACTGAAATTATTATAAAGACCTGGAACGTGGGGGCAAATCAAAAAACCAGCAAGAGTAACACTGAAAATGTCAGTTCTTAGTAACACAAAACAACGTTTTGACTGACTTACTATATTACTTATACTTGGTATTCTTTCAAAAAGAAGGCCCTGAAAAATGTAGTATGTTCACTTTATAAGTTGTAGCTGTTTAAAGCAGGTACCTCATCTGTTAGTTTAAAAGGTACTATTGGCCTGACCACAAATGGATTTTTAAAAACTCAGAAGTAATTTCATGGCTTGCATCTGCTCTTGAGTCCCCCTGCCAAGGTCTGTGATTTTACAATCAGGTATTTCTATTTCTAGAAACTAGGTTTGCTCTCTGTCGCTCTGGGAAAGACCCACAGAAACAAGAACTGACTAGATAACTATGAACTAGTTAAAATAAACAGATCATTCAAAATATAAAATGCACAGATTAAAAAAAAATGTTTTTCAATTAGTTTAGTGGCACAAACAAAACCAAACAAATATTATCTTATTAGTAAGAAATGTCTGTGCAAACTCTTAGGCTGTGTAGTACAATCTCTGCAGGCTTCTGCAGAAGACAAAGGCTGGTGCAACATCAAATCATTTGTAAGAAGGCACATATCCTGGAAGGTCTGCAATTTAAAGGCTTGGTGGTGTGGTTAGTCATGCAAGCAATTCCATTTTACCCTGGTCACCCCACCACTTCCAAGAGAAAAATGCTACAATATATAAATTTTCTTACCAAAAACTTGGATGCATGTTGGTGATTTTCATTACGCTTTTTTTTAAAAATGTTTTTAATTTCCTCTATAGAAATACAAAGCACAGTGGAACCCCTGCAGAAGCCAACATCATTACTGCCTGTAGCCATTTTGTGGTGATTTCAGCATGTGCCTGAAATCCCCATATGCCTGAAAGGTGAGTTAGGAGAGGTCTTTTCCAGCTCTCTAAGTATATTCTGCATTAATGATTTTGTTGCCAAGCAACAGCAAAGCAGCACAAAGGGGACCAAAGCTCACCATTGCTAATCTGACTCTGCATGAGGGAGGAAGGAGGAAGGCCCGTCCCAATGGCATCACTGAGATTGCTCTGGGAATGGAGAGATTGGTTGGATGCACTCTGACTCATCCCTCCGGGGCCCAAGTTTATATTTTGCGTCGGTGGCTGCAAACAACAAGGAGGAGAAGCATATCTTTGGTTAGGTTTTTAATTAGAAAAAGAATAGCCCCCAAATTAGTCTGACTATGACTGAAAACTGCCTCAGCTAAATATGTGTTTGGTTCACTTGTTGTGTAAACCTTTGTTCATTTGACTCCTCTGTGTGAGTGACATTGAGCACGACACAGAGCAGCTGACAGGCAGCACAGTAAACATCTTAAAATTGTGCTTGTCACAGATTCTGGCTTCTGTGCCCGTCCTTCCCTACTTCCATGGATTTCAAAACACAACCACTGCAGAGAATGCATTAGCAAAGACAACACAGAAGTGTGGTGACAGATTGACCTTTGCCAAGCTGTGCTGTAGTGTGTGTTACATGTGATACCTCCCAAATCAGTCCATTGAGCAAGAATAACACAATGTTTAAAGACAAACCAATGTCCAAGTGCTGAATTAGATTTCTGACATAAAATACTGGCATTTTTTTCCCCAAGTAAAAACACAATAAGAACAGATAAAGAATAATGAATGTGGAACAAACGGAGCTGTTAAGATCTGCACCATTTACAGTATGTAGTGTATTGTACTCTATATACTCTACTGTGTATTCTCACCTATAGAGACAGAGATTAACACAAATGTCCCAAAGAACGTGTTTTAAACACAGTAAAAGTAACTTTTTATTTGTTTGGTGGTCTACTTGGCCACTTCAAAGTTTTTAGGTGCAAAAATACTAAAAAGTGGTTCATTGATAGTGACAGAATTAAAGAAGACTTAAAGAACATTTCCCTCTGGCATAGTTAATGTATCTGATGGTAGGCTGGTACTTACAGCAGGAAGCAAGGACTGCATATTCTGGTTAGAGTCTGCTATTGTTGCCAAGTAAACCAGGTTTCTGTGCAAGATTTGTTGATATCTACAGAACAAGGAGTAAAGCTTATTTGGAAAGGGTTAACAATACAGAAAATTCCAAACCTCTCTCTTTAATTCACAAATGGTTAGTTAAATTACGTTAGACCACTTTTGATCTGTGCTAATAAATAGCAGTAGTAAGGACCTGTGTCTGTGCTGTCATGTTTTCCATCAAGGATCGGTGTGTTCAACACCTCTTTTACAAAAGGATAAACTTGGGGGAAAGGAGAGGTAAAATACAACCTCCTTTGAAAGCACTTTGAACTGTGGAGCTGGGACCCTTTGAGGGCTGACACCCAGTCAGCTGCTCTAACAATCCTTCTTCTGTCTAACAAGGGTCCTAATAGTAATGAAATTCCAGAACTCCAAAACCCAAACCTCTTTTCCCTGCCAGCAAGCTGAGAGGAACAAGATTTTTTTCAAGAGTGCTCTAACTGGAGTGTTTACTCAAGTAAGCACCACCAGAGCCATTTGTGCTTCTTCACAGTTCTCGATGAACTGGAAAAGCTCATAATAAAGAACAGGAGGGTTTCCAGAGCAAACTGACAGCTGTGCCACTGAGCAAAGGGAAGAGTCAGGCTTCTGGAAACAGGAAGGATGCCAAAAAGGCAAGAGAAAGGCTTTTTTAGTATGAGTTTTCTTCTGATACAAGGAAAGTATCCGAGAAAGTGGCAAAGTAGAGCAGGTGGTCTGATAACCATAACTGTTTATAATTATTTTAGTAAATGTCCTGTTCAAATATTGTAAATACTAAATACTCAAATACTTCAAAAATAAAACAATATACATTTCTTGACACAAGTGAATCTAAAAGAATAGTCCAACTATTTTCTCAGTAATCAGTGACCAGAGCTGTTCAAGGTACTCTCCTTGACAAAAAGTACCAAAAATTTCTAACAAACTCCCAAACTCATAATACTCACTGAGTACATTCTGCAGTTTTCCCCTTGCTCTGATAATCCATAATACACTGTATTAGGTGGTGATTTTCATCTAGCATCTGTGTAAAAGAAATACGATCAAAACACGTTACTACAAGAATCATATGGAAGTCCTGAGATTTTGTGATCCTCCACCCTCCTTGGCACTGGATGGTGTTTTGAGCAGTTTTGTTGCCTTGGGATATTACAAAGTACCCACACGTGACTTTATTGAGTCACAAGATCCTGCTTTCAAATCATTCATTTATGAACAGTTACCTTTAAAGAAGTTAATTGAAATACCTTGCACAGCAGAATTAATGGACTTACCTTTTTTGCTCCTTTGGTGGCAGATGGATTTTGATGCTGAAGAAGGAAAATGTTTTCACTATTAAATACCTCTACTTCATTCTAAAATATCACCCTACCGTTTCCAAAATGTCAGATATTACAAACATTTAGCTACTTTTAAATAAGAAACAAACTTTCAAACAATTAAACCTACTAGTTCTCTTGCCCAGGACTAGTGTGTGCCAACTGCTGAACTTGATGAAGCATAGAATTTACATTATTGGAGCTACTGAAACCACCTTTAGGAGAATATGTCCAATATGTCCTTTGGAATAGTTCATTTCCAATACAGGGAGGACTTAAAATGAAAACACAGAGTAATTATATATCACACATATATACTATATATATATATGGATATATCGTGGCTAATGAGGATTTTTGGAATTCCTGCTCAAAAGATGCAGGAGCATCTGTTTCTGCTCTCTCTGCCCCATTTCCATCCTTGACTATAAATCCCATCCAGTTCCTGTGCCTGGAAGTCTCTTCCTCAGCATTGCCTCTTGTCAAAGAGAAAATCCCTGTCAACAGCCCAACACTGATGAACAGCCCTGAAGTAACCTGCCAGCAAATGTACCTGAGATGGGAAATGGTTTAGTCATTATTTGTAAAGAAAGAACTTCCATCAAGTTTCTGACTATGCAAAAAGGAAAAGGCTTGAAAATCAAACTGAAGATACTTTATCTGTCCTTTGCCCGTGACAGTTGTGAGTTTAAGTACAAACTAGCTAAATTATGAAATAATTCCAACTGATCTGCAGGTCAGAGAAAAACTTATTCCCTGAGTCTGAAATATTTTAGTATTTAAAAGGAATCAGTTCAAAATACCACATGAGCTCCACAAGATGGGATGTTTCCAGTCTCCTGAGATGCAAGTCATCCCTTCAGTCTCTCTCGTGGCAGTTTGTTCTGCCTTAATCTCTGCCCTGTCACAAGCTTCCACTGAGGGGTTTTTTTTCCCTAGAAGCCACAAATTGGCACCAGCTCGTGGCTTGGCTGCACAACCCCTGATGATGGGTTAATTGCTGTGTTTGCAGTGGCACTTCTCCACTGGTCACTCCTTATGAAGGGACCACACAGAACTCACACCTGGCTGCCACTGCACCCAAGTGTTGGAGAACGGCCAAAATTAGGGAAGAAATACAAATGACAAATTGCAGCTCCAGTAAAAACATGCACGTCCTTTATTGACATTTCCAGCCTCGTCATTCCTGACTGTCACCTTCTGCAGGAGGAGGGGGGTCAGCATGTGTGTGCAGTCCCTGCTACCAAGCCTTGGAAATAGGGAACAATAACTTCCCAACTCGACACCCTCCGCTTTGGCCTCCAATGAGACCCATGCTGGGATCTCCTCTCCAGGGAAAATCTTTCCAAACCTTTGTTTGTCATTAAACATCAATAAATACATCACAAAAAATAATAGTATATGAAAAATACCAGTGGCTGGTGCTCCCTCTATCTTCTGAGAGATTAAAATTCTGCATCTAGATACAAAAGAAAACCCTTGCAAATTCAGTATTTTCATTCATTTTTCTAGGTTGGATTCTTTGGGGGCCAGAAGCTGACATAGCATCATAAATTAATCGCATATTTGCAAATTTTATTGCCGTTTCCCAATGTATGCTTGGCAGCGTTTCCCCTTGGTGAGCAGCAGGGATAACGTGCCATCCCGATTTTATTCCCTACGTCCTTCTCTCGCTCTCTTTGCAGCGATCGGAACACCTTTGCTTTGTTCCACCTCCTCCTCCTCCTNCCGCTGCGCCAACTGCGTACGCAAACGGCGTACGCCAACTGCGTACGACGAGTGCGGCAGGGCGGGCGGCGGGAGCTACGCCAAGTGCGTAAGGCGCGGTGCGTACGCCAAGTGCGTAATGGCCCCGCTGAGGCGGGATCGGGCACCGGGATCGGGCACCGGGATCGGGCACCGGGATCGGGCACCGGGATCCGGCACCGGGATCCGGCACCGGGATCCGGCNCCTCCAATGAGACCCATGCTGGGATCTCCTCTCCAGGGAAAATCTTTCCAAACCTTTGTTTGTCATTAAACATCAATAAATACATCACAAAAAATAATAGTATATGAAAAATACCAGTGGCTGGTGCTCCCTCTATCTTCTGAGAGATTAAAATTCTGCATCTAGATACAAAAGAAAACCCTTGCAAATTCAGTATTTTCATTCATTTTTCTAGGTTGGATTCTTTGGGGGCCAGAAGCTGACATAGCATCATAAATTAATCGCATATTTGCAAATTTTATTGCCATTTCCCAATGTATGCTTGGCAGCGTTTCCCCTTGGTGAGCAGCAGGGATAACGTGCCATCCCGATTTTATTCCCTACGTCCTTCTCTCGCTCTCTTTGCAGCGATCGGAACACCTTTGCTTTGTTCCACCTCCTCCTCCTCCTCCTTCCCCCACCTCTCTCTCCAGCTGTCCATCTCTGCAGCCCTCGCAAATTCACGAGTTTTCCTGATCGCCCTAGAAATCAGCCTCCAGCTGCAGGAGCATGGACGGAATAAATGTCTAAAATTGTCTGTATAAAAGCATGCTCTTTTACCTTCTGGATAGTTTGCTGGGTGACCTCCCCTTTGCCTCTTGGGCGAGCAGAAGCAAAGGCAACCGACATGGTGGGGGTTTTTTATGTGTCTATAATATATCGGTTCCAGGCTCTAATAATATTGTTATTATCTGGCTGCTATTGCCGTGCGAGGATTCTCCGCAGTGCACGGGCAGGGGGGCGGCCGCACATGGTACGATCTGCGCCCCGCAAACAGCCGCGGGCACCGCAACGCCCGCGGGCGGGCACCGCCCCNGGGTCGTTCAGCCTGGAGGAGGCTCCGAGGTGTCCTAAGTGTGGCCTTTCAGTACCTGAGTGGAACTTGTAGGAAAGATGGGGCGAGAGTATTTACAAGGGTGTGGAGTGGCAGGAAAAAGGNCTGGCGGGCCCGGCGTGCGGGCCCGGGCGGCGAGGGAGCGGGAGGCGCTCCCAGGGACATTCCCTGGGATCCGTCGGGACGGATGCTGCGTATGGAGCTGCCTTAAAGCCCATCGGTTCCTCCGGTGCGGTCTGTGCGGCTCAGGCGCTGTGTCAGGCCTGTAGGGATCCTCTGCTGTGCTGGTCTGTACCTGGTGATGGTGCCTAAAAACAGGGGTGTTTTCTGCTCGTACACGGTGCAGATTCCCAATGGATTGGGAAACGTGTCTGTAAAGGCACTT
>WEIV01028650.1:1340932-1360465 GCA_013390005.1 Calyptomena viridis | reverse complement strand
GCCTGGCGGGCCCGGCGTGCGGGCCCGGGCGGCGAGGGAGCGGGAGGCGCTCCCGGGGACGTTCCCTGGGGTCCGTCGGGACGGATGCTGCGTATGGAGCTGCCTTAAAGCCCATCGGTTCCTCCGGTGCGGTCTGTGCGGCTCAGGCGCTGTGTCAGGCCTGTAGGGATCCTCTGCTGTGCTGGTCTGTACCTGGTGATGGTGCCTAAAAACAGGGGTGTTTTCTGCTCGTACACGGTGCAGATTCCCAATGGATTGGGAAACATGTCTGTAAAGGCACTTAGAAATACCTTTCTGGCCCTCAGCTTCCAGTTGTCCCAAGCTTTTGCTCAGTGAAAGTTTTATGTCGTTTGGGGGAGGAGAAAAAAAGTATTAATTTGCAAATAACATTATTAGATGTAACAAGTTGTAATAATAATAGTAATATTAACATCAAAACAACAAGAATATTAATGATAATATAATAATAAGTTGTAGTTGTAACAAGTAATAATTGTATTAGTAATTCTAATAAGTATTCATTTCCAGTAGCAAAAAGAAAATGTACCATCTTTGGATGGGAATAAATCTAACCAGACTTAGTGCCAAATATGCTCTTCTTTTTTTGCATTAGAAATTGAAAACACTGTAAAAGTGGAGCCAGCATCCAATATAACCCACCCCTGTCTTGTCTCTTGTTGAGTTAAATGTTTTCAGAAACATCTGTAATATAGTGACAGCAGGGCCATAAGAAAAAATTATTCCCATCATCCTATGAGAAACACTGGGAATGAGAGTGAAAGGTCAAGGGTTTTTTTCCTCCCTGATATTGGAAAAGGTGTATTCAAAGTACGAATTAGGACATTAAGGCAGCTGTAGATGTTACTTGATCTGATCCTCAGTGGTTTGGGCTCTGAGTTGAGCAATGCCACTGGATTAGTGGGAATTCCCTTGTTGATCCTGGTTCTGTGGCTGTGGAAACATTGATGGGGGAGTTGTGGAGAGGAATTGAAATATATCTCTTGGGAGCCACATGGATTTAAATTAGTATAAACTGATTATGAAACTGCACCCTGAAATCTAATGCAATATTTGTTACATCAGTCCTCCCCTCCTGGCTGTGGCAATGAATGGGAAATACAATCCTGACTTGGTTACAGTGGGGGGGTTGTGCTTGGTGCTTCCTACTCATTTAAGTAAAGCCTGCAACTACTAGGATTTTTGGACCTGGGTTAATTCTTTTCACTTCTTTTCGTGCATTGAAGGTTGGAGTAAGAGGGAAGGATATTGTTGTCCTTGGTGTGGAGAAGAAGTCTGTGGCAAAACTCCAGGATGAAAGAACTGTACGGAAGATCTGTGCTCTGGATGACAATGTCTGCATGGCTTTTGCAGGTACCTGATCTCTTCAGGGTTTTTGGCAGTTACTGGGGCACCTTTGGTTATATTTATGGATTCTGAGAATATAAAATACTTGGTGTAACTGGCTGAGAGCTGTGGGAAGCAGTATATTTTCACAATTACATAGTTTTTTTAAATAAAAGCCTGCTGTATGGATAAATAGGGACAATGATCTAATGAGAGGAACTGCATAAAAGAAAATAAAAGCTTCTCTGTTTTAATTCAGAAGACTCCTTCTCATGAACAGTTCTGGATCTGAAGCATAAATATTCTAGTTCCATGTTCTTCCTGTTCCAAATGCCTTGATTTCCATTGGTTCAAAGCTGAAACAGGAGGAGTGAATGTTTGAAAAAATACAGTGAGAGAAAGTGTATTTCAGAAGGTTTCTCCTTTCTTCAGGTAGTTTAGATCTCTTTGTGTCAGTAATACTTTTAAGGAGAGATCTGATTTGACTGACTAAAACAGTGGGGTTTAGGGTCAGTGTGCAGGAGTGAGAGGCCCCTTGCTCCCTTAGCCAAGGGCTGGGATACCTGCAGGGGGGGGTTTCTCACAAACTTGAGGAAAAGTTCTCTAATAAAAACAAGACAGTAAATGGAAAATGGCAGCATTAGCTAAAAAGTAAAATAAGAACTAGATTTTTTTAAAATACTTTCAAGGGGTCACACTGATTTCAACTAACATAGTGCTGCTGCAGCTTTGTCCACTAAGCAAGATTTGCTGAGTACATAAAACTGGCTGATAGTTATGGGGACTGCATGAGGAATAAATGTGTGAGTATAATAGAGATTTCTGATCTGCTGGGGTATGGAATGGTGTCAGTAACATTCCCTTTACCTGATTCAAGATTGTGTGTCACCTAACTTGGAAACATGGAAGCTGCAAACTAAATCCTGTAGTTACTTTGGTACATTAGCCACTTTCTGTTGTTGCCTTACAAATGCTCTTGCTCAGCAAACCTGAGAGTGTGAGCTCTCCTTTGCTGTTAACACAGCCTCTGTGGGCCTTTTGGGGCCAGGCTTGTGGTGTGAGGTTGTTCCATGAGTGAGAGGACGTGCTGTCATTCCAGGGCTGACAGCTGATGCCAGGATAGTCATAAACAGAGCTCGGGTGGAATGTCAGAGCCACAGGCTCACCGTGGAGGACCCTGTCACCGTGGAGTACATCACACGCTACATTGCCAGCCTGAAACAGGTACTTGGGCCTGCACAGAGCTCCTTCAAAGTGTGTCTTGGACTGTTGTGGTACAGATGTTACATGTAACTCTTGTGTTGGTATATGTTATGCATAACACACAACTTGTATGTGTAATGTGTAGCATGTAACACGTGTGTAGTGTGTGATATCTGACACTTCAGACTAAGCATATGCCTGGCCTGGCCTGGCCTCATTCTACTCAGCTGGTAAAAGTCAGCATAACAAAGCACATTGTGGGTGTTTATTGGGAATGAGGGTGCACCAATAGAAAAGAAGGAGTGAGTGCTGTTTGGTTTGGTGTTTTCTCCCCCCCCAAAGATAAAGAAATTAATTAATGTTTGTAAGGACATGTGTTACGTCACCAGAAACACTCTGCTCATCTCCAGCTCACTCCCAGAACAGTGGGGCTGGGTTATTGTCAAACCTCTTCAGGGATCCTGGTAGTTTTTCCTCCTGATTCCCCCTGTTGCAGGGGGGGAATAAGAGGGGAGCAGATTGGTGCGGTGCTAAATATGGTTTACATCTGATATTCATGGATTGCAGCATCAAAATATGCCCAGCTGTGTTCTGTGAGAAAATGATTCATTTGCCAGTGTATTAAATTGATTTTCAGCCATTAGTGGGGATTAGATAAAATCTAATTTACTGATGCACAGACGTGCTGGTAAAGTGGTGATGGCAATACTGTGCTTCTTGTAATAACCACTAATCTGCCAGAGCAGGGCACCACTGCCCAAAGTTTCACTTTGCTCCTTCACAGTAAATCTCATGTTTGTGTCTTTCATTCTCTCACATTCACCATTTTTCCAAAACTCTTACACACCTGGCCCAGTTCCTGCTGCCACAGGTTGCTGCAGGTCAGCCCTCCTGCTCCTGTGGCATGGCAGTGACTTTGCTAACAGTGTCCCAGGAGAGCTGTGACACAGGCTCCAGTGTAGTCTGTTCACAGCCGTGGAGCTGCCCTGCTTTCCCTTGGTGTCCTCATCCTCTTTTGGCTTCCTAAGCACACTTGTGTCACACTGGGGCTTGCAGACATGGCTCTGGCTGCCTCAGCACCACCCAGCAGCCACAGCTGGAACCAGGGGTGGGACAGGAACCACCTCTCACTTCCCTCCCTTAGGGGTTCCTGGAGATAGGGAGTCCTGACTCTTAACAGGGAGATTGCTAAAAGAGCCAGCTAAAAGTATTTCTGATGGCTCTTTGGGTTGTAACTTCTCCAGTGTCTGCTTTGCCCTCTAGAAATGTTTTCAGAACTGGTTCTGAGTGTCTGTCCTTTGTGCTCAGAGGTACACGCAGAGCAATGGCCGCAGACCCTTCGGCATCTCCGCCCTCATTGTGGGGTTTGACTTTGATGGGACCCCACGGCTGTACCAGACCGATCCCTCGGGCACATACCATGCTTGGAAGGTGAGTTGCTTCAGTCTCTTGTGGAGATGGAATGAAATATTTGTGAGTTCATGTCTCCTTTAAGGAGGAATTGGTGTGGAAAGGAGATCTCGCTGGCCACATGGTGCTGGCTCGCAGCTGCAAAAATCCTTAATGATGATGTGTACTGAGTGGTAATCTGCAGTTCAGCTTTCCTTGGGAAACCTTGTCCTGCTTCCCCAGAAAAACCCAAAACCAACCCACCTGTGCCTGACAATTGTCTTTGCATGTGACATGGGGGAAGTAACTTTTTCAGCCTCCTGAAAAATACATGGTGGTGTACAATTGAGATTTGTTGCTTTTCTGTAAATGAAATTTTTTCTGAACTTCCATTCATTTGTCTTTTTCCCCTCAATGTTTCCAGGCTAATGCCATTGGCAGAGGAGCCAAATCTGTGCGTGAGTTCCTGGAGAAAAACTACACTGATGAGGCCATTGAAACAGATGATCTGACTATTAAACTTGTCATCAAGGCTCTTCTTGAGGTGAGGCTCTTTCACATCCCTTGTGTGGCTGTTTACTGTGTGTCCAGATTCACTTCCTAGTGAGTGTGGGAAGATACTTGTGAATGTCCCAAGGAACTACTGTGAAGGATCTGTGAGAGCTGTTTGCTGTGGGTGTGGGATTAAATTCAACATTCAGAATATTTGGGGTAACAATGTCCATAGTTTACACAGAAGAATTTGTCAGCAACTCTGGGGAGGAAAAGACTTCAGTTCTGGGTGTTGACACGAATGCACCAAAGATGTGTTAAACCATACGCTGAATATTTTATATTTTTACTGAAGTTTAAGATAGATAAAGCACCCCAGGTCAGGTGGTGGGGCTGAGGTGTTCTCCAGCTGCTGAGGGCACTGGCACCAGAACAAAGACCCTCATGTTTTGAGAGTTACAGTGCTGCTGGAACTGAGAGCTTAGAGCTAAGGAATGATATACTCCCCATCCATATCTGTTCTCCTTCCAAGGAGACGTGAGAGGGGTTTGTTGGAGTGAGTTATTGGCCAGGCTCCTGATGTGTCCCTGTGCTCTCAGGTGGTGCAGTCTGGTGGGAAGAACATCGAGCTGGCAGTCATGCGGCGGGAGCAGCCGCTGAAGGTGAGGCTGTTGTTTGCTTCTCTGACACTGTCCTTGTTGATCTGCCTTAACTTCCAGCCCTTTATCTCACATTCTCTACTGATAAATACTTCAGTTTATTCTTAGTGGCCAAGGAATGTTGTTGTGTCTGCAGCAGTTACCTGCCTCCGGATAAACAACAGTTAACATTCTTCCCATGGCAGAACTAGGATCACATCCATAAATGCCTCTAAGTTTATTGGTATCTTGAGGGTCACCCATATTTCTGTTTTAGATCCTAAACCCTGAAGAAATTGAGAAGTATGTCGCTGAAATTGAAAAGGAAAAGGAAGAAAATGAAAAGAAAAAACAGAAGAAAACATCATGATGAATGAAATGCAACTGCTTAGCTGCTTCTTTTTAATTCAAGTGATGGGTTATTCTGTATAGACATGTAGGCATTCCACATACTCATACTGTGCCCTTTTGAGACCTACAATAAACCTACTGATTTTTTTTTAAAGCTGTTATTTAAAAAAAATCTGTCTGTTCCTTGGATTTTAATTACCCAGGATGATTTGCTTGGCTACAGAACAGCAGCAGTGACCCATTAAAGGACAGAGACTTTGCTTGCATTTTTTTTCCCTGGATACTTCACTTTGTTTAATTGTTCTTTTCCACACTGTCTCAGATCTCAGCATCTCCCTTTATTTTTTTTAAGCAGCTGTCTCTGGGGTTGTTATGGCCTCAACAGAACTAAGAGAGAGTTGGGCTTTTTCTTCCCTAACTGGCATGAAGGTGAAGGGGCTGGGTGTGAACAGAGGCCTTGAAGCAGCCTGTGCCACCAGGTGTGTGTTTTACTGCTGAAGGACAGGACAGAGATGTTTTGGGGGTGCTGAGGCACAGCCTCAGGGCAGAGGTGCATGACTTGGTGCTTTCAGTGACCCTGCATGGCTGGTCTGGTTCAGAATAAAATACTGCTGTTGCAATTGCCCACGAGGGGATTTATACACCAGGAGCTAAACAATAACTACAGCCAGTGTTACATACAACAGAGTTGAACCTTGAAGCTCTACTCCAGTTTCTCCTTTTGTTTTCTGCCCTCACACTTCCTCTCTACCTTTTACCCCAGGAGTTGGTTTTAGCTGTTTCAGGACTGCTCCCAGTTCCAGTGATTGTGTGAGGGCTGCAGGAACCTGGTGCTGTGCACTGGAGCCACATTGCTCCTGAGGCAAGATCTGCTCTGAGCCCTCTACATGCTGCACCATTCACATGTATAATGGCATAAGCTTAGAAGTGCATAAAGCTGAAGGTATTAGGTGGTGACTGTTTACTCACATGCTTTATAACCAGCCCAAAGGAGACACGAGTGCAAACTGGGAATTTTGTTTCAGGCAGGTGTTTGTATTGTGGCATCTCCACTACCCAGCTGTGGCCACTGAAAAGCTCTTTCCAGCAGGTTCAGCAGCTGTCACTGTCCCTGTGCTGTGGAAGGGCTGAACAGGAGGGTTCTCTGAGTGCAGGGACCTCGGTGACACCACAGAGGCAGGAAGGGGCCAGGTGGGAGCTGAGGTTGTTCTGCAGGCAGTGGGGAGCAGGGACCTGTGCTGCTCCCACATGAGGCAAGAGTAGAGCTTTGCTTATGCTGCACAGAGGGAACAGGATTGAATTTCTGCCTCCAGAAATTGGTCCCTTCATCTGTTGTGCTGCAGTGCTGTGCTGTTTTTCCCCATTGCAGAGAAGCCTCAGGCTCCCACACCTGGGCTCATAACCCAGAATTTCAGTACCTGCAGCAATAGAATAGGTGTCCCTTTATTTTAATAGTTCCCCATTTGTATCTACCAAGGGGGTAGAACAAAACCAAACCCCTTCAAGCTGCTCTCGAGTCTGTTCTTGACAACCCAACCAGGGCTTAACAGGGTCAGAGCAGGACCCAGCAGGGACTAAACATGTCCCAGGAGCCTGCAAGAGGCAGGTCAGGGGTTTTTGTCCCTGCCCAGGACCCCTCAGCCCCGAGAGGCCCCAGGGTGTAGCACAAACCTGCTCACACACCACTGAGCTGTTTACAGAGAGACACTGCAGAGCAAAGCGTGGGCAGAGGATCCCATGGGAGTCAAGGACAGGGAAAGAGCAGTGCTGCCACTGTTCAGGGAAGCATTAGCTCACATCAGCCAGAGAAAGGGAGACACTGGAATATTGTGTTGTTTCATTTATCAGCCCTTGGACTGGAACTTTGAAGTTAAAAAAAGCTGCATTTGGTTCCCTGCAGAAGTCACCACAATTGTTCCCACACATTGGGAACCTTCCATGGGGAAACTGCCAGGGCTGCAGCCAAGCTCCCAGTGGGGTGAGTGTTCCTGGGGAGAAGGGCTCACAGGTCATGAGCCCAGGGGCTGAGCCACTGGTCCCAGACACCGGGACACCAGCACTTGGCTCAGAGGGTGGTACACATCCATAGGACACAAACAGTGTCAGTAATAAGGATGTGTCTTATACCTGGGATCTGAAGCTTTACAGTGAAAACAAGGGAATTTAGTTGAATGGCAGCAAAAGGCACAGTTAACCAGAGTAATGGCAACTACACAGGAGCAATGATGATGCCTCATTTTGCTCCTCTGGAAGGGCCATTCCCTTTCCACACTCAATCACACTGGCAGCTTGGCCAGCAGAGAAAGTAGGTGCTCACAGCAGCCCCGAGTGAGCCCTTCCAGCACTCCCCCTTTCACAGGTCCTGCAGCAGCAGGTCTGCACCCGAGACAGGCTCCAGGAGAGCCTTGGCAGCCCAGGGATGGGTCTCTGCCCAGGCCGGGGTGCCACCACCCTCATTAGGCCAATCCCTCAGCACAGGAACCAGGGCAACAGTAACAATGAGCAGTGCCTGGATTTGGGTGTGTCATCCTTTTCCAATACTGTGTAACACTTCCCAGGCTTGTCAAAGCTCTGCAGCCTGGTTTTCTCCAGCTTGGCTTGGAGCCCGTGCCAGGACGGGCACCTGACGAGTTGTAGGGAATGACAGTACTGAGGAAGGCACAGAACAGAGATTGAGGGAAACATTAAACATTTACATGTTTATTATAATTACAATTTACATTACTCCAAAGAGCAGCCCCACTGCTATGTTCTAATTCTTAGCAATAAAGTCCTACAAAAATAAATCCAAGCTTTTACAGTAACCTAGGTCAATGCATAACTAAAAAACTCGAGCTATGTAAGGGGTTCAGTCATCAAGGTGCTTTTTCAACAAAATCCCCTACCAACCAAAAATGGGACACATGCCTATAGCAATTTAACCCACTTATTCATGCAAACAAAGGTAACCCCTCCCTCCCAGCCCTCTCCCCACATACAGATTTTTAAAAACAAAAGAAAAACAACTAAACTATTTACAGTATGGGGGTATAGAGGAAAGAAATTAAACATGCCCATCTGTTAAGCTTCATTATATGGACTTCCATCCCTAGTTGAATGAAAACATTCCAAAGTGTTCCACCACAGTCTACTAGAGTACAGAGAACTGTTTGCATTTGGTGCTGCCTCCAGCGAGGTACAAACAGAGGCACCGAGTCAGAGCTTCGGGTCTCCTTCCCAGACAGTCACTACTGCCAAAAACTCTGCACTGAGCAGAGAAGGGGGACACTCACTGCTCCCATCCCACATGCTGTCCCCACGCTCCAGCCAAGGAGCTCCAAGCCTCTGAGGCATTCCCAACACTCGAGGGAAAGCCACAGTTCTGCAGTACCTCCAGCCCAGCACCAGCCAGCAAACAGCTGTACAGTCAGTTACACTACTACATGATCAACACTCCAGTATTCCCAAGTGACAATATACACAACTCCTCAGCACCAGGAATCCGTTCTTCCAGATACCAAGTGCTACTTCACACCTGCTGCTGAGAACTGTGAGACCAGCAGCACCAAAGAATCCATTTGGTTACTCAACAAACAAATTATAGCTGGTTTATGTCGAGTGAGCTTTGGTTCCATGTTAAAACAGCATGATTTATCTTCTCCAGGGTTCAGAAAAGGAGTCTGACTTTGAGCTTAGACCATAGCAGCCTTTGAGAGACCCAGAAAGAAGAACTGTGTAAGTTAGTCTGCACTTAAAAAACACAAACAAAAAAAGACACCCTGAAGAAGGTACCCCTGAACACATTCCCTCTTCCAAAGAATACTCCAGCTGACAGTTGCTGGTCCAAAATAAGTCCAGAATATAAGCAGTAGTACATGAAGTTCTGTCACTTGAGCTGAGACAGTAAACAATATGAACCATTTTCCCACATTAGTGCAGCAGTTGGTTGTTTTCTTTCTATATACAGTTTCGCCCTCTCAGGAGAGATGGTCAAACCTATTTAGAAAAAAATTAGACTTAGAATTAGACTTGATATCATGGGGATCTTCTCCTAAGAAAACCAAAGCTGACATGACTGTATCAACTGAAATGCTTAGTTAGAAATGGAGAGCTGCTTGCTTGAGCTGAGCCTCTCAGACAGGTGAGCCCAGGAAATCAACAGAACAATCAGCTCATTAAACACCACATTAAGCCACTCCTGTTTCCTTCTACCACTTAGAAAGATCAATCAGATCCACTGAGGAACAATTCTTGATATATCCATGAGAGCTGGAGAGCAAAAGGTTTGTACAGACAGTTCAAGCAAAGAGTAAGAGACAAACCTGACTCAGAGACAGTATTTACTCTTGCTAGAGCACTTGCCTCTGAAGTTACACTCTGCCAGTACCAGCTCTGTGAGTGGTTTGGTTTCTCCTTGCTGCTCCACTCCCCCTTCCACCTCGAAATCCACCTCGAAAGCTGCGGCCACGAAGGAACCGTCCAGACACTCCAAACGTCTCTGTATTGAGCTTCCTCTCCTCAGCCCACGTGGTGCGCCTGGAACTGAACACGGCTGCACTCAGGTCTGACAAACATGGAGGAGCCCCCAGCTCACTTGGGGAGCCTGTTTGTTGAGCTGGACTGCAACAAGAACCAGCTGCAGCACACACACACTCAGGGCCAAGGGAATCCCTCGTGCTGACACTGAAGGGATCTCTGACTTCTCCAGGCACTTGGTAACATCAGTCAGCAGTGAAAGCTGAAGCTTTCCCTTCATATTTCCAACATTCAACTTAATGCATTCCCACAGCCAGCTCTGACCTCCTCCCTGCCCCGGCTCCAAGCTGAGCTCACTCCTGTCTGCCAGCTGCACCTTCAGCACAGCATGACCCTGATGCCTTCTCTCCCACAAACCAGATAAGGAATTTGTTTAAAATCAACGAGTTCAAAGTCAGTACTGGGAAACAAAACTGGAAATTCCTGTATCATAGTTAAGACAAGTGTAATGTATTAGCTGAAATGCTTTTTGTTTGATCCCACTGCATGAAGGTTGGTTAGTATCACTTGTGAGCCATCAAATGCATGGCAATACTCCCTTTTCAAGTCTGTTTTACTGACTTTGTTATATTCTGAAATTTCTAAATAATTAAACCACATCACATAAGATTACACCTAGAATTTTATGCCTAAAATCCCATTTAAAACCCAAGCTTTTAGAAAACTCACCTAGACTTCAGTTCTGAAGAAATGTTGTCAAAGAAAGACTTGGATTTATCATAATAGCAGTTGGGCCCCAGCAGATCCTCCTCTGCATTACCATCATTGTTTTGAGTTGCCACTCCAGGGTCCCCTTTTTCTTCCCCCGTCTCTGCTTTGTCATCTGAAGATAATGAAATGTATTACACTTCCTTGATGCACACTGCAGAGCCATCTGTTCTCTTGCTCCCTCAAACAAGATTTGAGATGTAATCATGCAGTTTCTCAGAACGAGTCTGTCTATTCAGTGTTTACTACTATCTCAGCAATTCATATTTAATGAAGGCACAAACCTTTAAAGTTTAGTTTCTTCTTGAATTCTTTATCAAGTTCCTCTCTGTTGAATTGTGCATTTGCACTTTCAAAGTCAAAGTCACCTTCAAACTTTATTGTGTTTTCCTTCACAGTAGTTGGTCTGTTTTGTCCTCTAGAACGGTTTCTGGTTCTCCTGTTTCCTGAAAGCAGGAGAGTTTAAACACTTGGTAACGCACAGGGAGGTTACATGACTTGCTCAAGACCAGAGGAAACCAGGGACAGAACTCTGGAGTTTCTGGCTTCCAGTCCTGTGGTTAGGCCACACCTCTTTGAAAGCAACTTCTGAATTTGGCTGTAGAAGACATATTATGGCAACACTTTAACTTTCTGAGCAGCATTCCTGGATGTCAGTCTTACCATTAAGACAGAGCACACCCAACTTTCTTTCCAGAGTGAGGAGAGGAATTCACAAGTACTACAGCAAGAAAAGCTGAGGGAAGTGGGGAAAACTATCTTTCCTGTCTGCTGTTCACCTGCAAGCACAGCATTGTAATTAGCTTACAATCTTGTCATGATGGCAAAGAGGAAGAGATTTCAGAAAATCTATCCAAGACTGATCTACCCACAAAGGGAGCTTGTACTTCATGTAGTTTGTTTCCAACTGAGACACCATGCACTCCTTTTTTGGACAAGCTATTACCTCTTCTACACACAAATTAATTTGAAGACTTGAGAACCTGAAGTTTTGTTTCCTGTCTTTTCTCATTTTGCTTAGGCAGAAACATCTCTTTAAGCACAGGTGAAAAAGTGAAATTCAAACTGTCATTTTGAGGTAAGAACTCTGCTCTGTGAAAGGGCTCCATAGTTCCTATTATAAAAACTCTGGGAAAAAAAAAGTCTTAAACAGACTGCCCTTCCAGTAAAAGCACTGAGGTTTCAGAGAAATCCAGTTGCTGCTGCCAACTCACAGCACTGATTTTTATAACAAACCTTAAAGTTTGTACAAAGGGCACTAGAATTCTGTCCTTGGAATGCTCTGAATTTCTGTGACTCCAGAACCTATTCTGTCAGGGAAGCACCCCTGGAGGCTCAAAAGCCTGAGAGCAAAATAAAGCTTGATAAATCTTCTGTCAGACAATCCTTCCCTGAAGTTACCACCACCTGTCCTTACAAGCTCACATGACTGTTTGGTGTCAGCTTCACCTACCCGATCTTCTCCTTTGAGGTCTTCTGTTTTCATCATTCACCTGTCCTTGGGTTTGCACAGGTGCTGCCTGAACTGTATCTACTGAACAAGAAGGATAAACTTAATCAAGGAGCATGAGACCAAACCCAAGCCAGCTGAGTGCTGCAGTGCCCTGCAGAGCTGAGGGGGTGTGCACTGAGTACGTACCGCCCGCCTTGCTGTTGGCCTGCGGCACCTGCCGAGCGCTGCGCGGGATCCCCGGGGTCACCTTCACTGGGGGCAGCTTCTGGGAATTCACACTGTCCACGGGGCCAGTCTGAACAGCCTGCTCTACCATGGGGCTTTTGCGGACTGGGTGAACAGAAGGAAAGCCAGCACCTGGAAAAAATCCCAGTGACTAAGTGCCTCTTGGAAAACGTGCCAATACCGTTCAAACCCTGCGCCCACTTCTATGGAGAGACTGTTTGGTCAAGAATTACTCAAAGCTTTGAGTGTGAATCATTACAGGCTAAGTTTAAGTGGCACATACACTAGGTAAGGCACCACTGCCATGTGGCTCTCAAATCCAGAGCCTCAGTATCAGGAAAACTACCCATTTATTTCTTAAACCAAGTTAGACCAAAATTAGATAACCAAGCCATGTCAGTCTTAGAGTTTATACCAAAATATAATTCCTAGGTGTATCCTGGGCTATGCAGGACTTTACTTTACATGATATTTTAAATCTGAAACAAAAATCCACCATTTTGAAACTGTTCAAGTTTCCCCACTTCAAAAAGTTTTTGCAACAAAAGCTTAAGCACCTCAGCTATATCCCCTTTTGTCAGCTGCTTTTAGAAGTCCTTCAACTTCACTGCTTATTGTTAGAGCTTTCAGACAAAGAAAACCTGAAACCAGACCAGGATCTCAAAGTTACCCTTTTAAATTCCTTCTTGGTCAAGGCCAAAGTGTTACCAAGACTTCTGTTGCTCTTCCATCCAGGCTTATTTATTCACACTACAAAACATGTAAATACTTTTCATGGTTTGGTATACCTTACACCAATTATATTAAAAAGTGACAGTCTTCAGTACTCAGCAGAAACACTGCATTCTAGGTTTAATTAGAGGGTTTGGAGTACTACAGGTTTATGTAGTTATGCATAAGAACTGCTTGGAAGCAAAGTTTAACTGAATACATTAAAAGAGCAAGAAAAGTGAAAAGCTGAAGAGTACACACAAACCAAGCCAGTGACACTTCTGGGTCACCCAAGTCCACATGAGATATACCCAGTAGGTCACATCATGCAGGTTCCCAGTTAATGTACACCTGGAAAGCTTGCAAGGAAGACAGACATATCCTAAGGATTATTCAGTAGGACAAAGCTGGTGTGCAAGTTTAACATGAGAAAAGTTTCAAAGTTTAGCCAGAATATTGAGAAATTATGTACAGATAGATGGCCAAAACCAGAGAGTAAGTAAAAAGCTTCATGCCAACACAAGCATGCATGCTTCAGCTAAAACAGATGAAACTAATTACCATGTTTAAAGGCAGGCTGCACCTGGTGTCTCTGCTCTGAGGATGGTCAGTCTAGTATGTCCACTCAATCCCCTTTCAATGTTTTACACATAGAAGCAAGCACCCAGAACTTATTTCAGCTACCCACAACTCACGAGTTGCTTAGTCATGCTTTACTAACTGGGAGACTGGACAAGGTACAGTGCCCCATCATGCAAGAAATCTATCCTGATGTTTCCTCCATTACAGAATGACTCCTGAATTTTTGATTAACCTGTTTCTCTAACCACAAGGCCACCCACAATTTAAGCAGTGTGCTTGTATTTCCAGAAAAGGCTAATGAATTCCTCACCCAATCCCTATGGTGGCACCTGTTTCCTGGACAGGATGCAGTACACTAACATCCCTAAAATTCATCCCTCTCCTGATACTTACACAAGAGGATCCACTGTCATGGACTTTTCCTTTCTCCTGTCTCTCTAATTGATACTCCTAGGACAGGAGGTATAATACTTCATGTAATGCAAGGCAATGAAAGCTGAGAACTAGTTCTATTGGCATTACCCATATGAGCACTATCATTCTAGGAGGGGTTAACAAGAACAGAGTGTTTGCAAGTGCCATGCAGTTCTTCCAAATATTGGAGTCCTCAAACTGCTGTTACCCTTGGAAGAGAGCTGATGGGGCTCTGAAGACATGTCAGGCTCTGAAACAGGTTGTGGAGACGGAGAAGAACTAGGGCTGGAAGCAGCTGCTGATGCTGGAGGGCTTACCAATTTCTCTGAAGAGATAGAGGGAAGAAGAGAGCAAAGATATATGGATAAGATACAAGGTAGTGAAACATCTGAAGGACTTGGAAAGAGATACAAGAATCTCTAGAGCAGCATTAGAGCAGCTTATTTACAGTCCTCTCTTGGAATACAAGTTTTTTACATGTGATGTATATGTAAAGTGTGTTAAGTTAGAAGTGAAGTGGCCTCAACTGTTGGATACTCACATTACTTTCAGAAAGAAACCAGCTATTCAGTTTGTTTCTCTCATGCATGTGTGTGTGCACATGTAAGTGAAACACAGGCCTCCTCATAGAAAAATCATTGCAAAGTTAACTAGTTATTCATTGCTCCTTGCAGCCTGACACTTGGCAAGGAGTATGGTATTAGTTACTGTTATTTGTTTTCACAGTAGATGCATACAACAAGTGTAGCTTTATTCCAGCAAGTAAAGTTGTTACTTACCTAAACCTAAGGAAGCTGCATACTGCTGGCTAAGCAAAGAGCTGGCAGCAAGCTGGCTGTAAGGTGGCATACCTCTAAACGGGCTGTAAGGCACATGTGGCTGAAAGGATGATGTAGAGGCAGAGCCCAGTGAAGACTGTAACAAGACAAAGTACATTTCCATTTACAGTGTCCAGAAGTCACCTTGCTTTGGCAGCGATTCTCTACTTCATGTACAGCATTACTAAAACTTAGGTAAATATTGAGAAGGGTTAGGTTACCTCTTTATGATTTTCCTGCATTCTCAGCTAGCTCTGGCTTTTGTTGACTGAAGTCTTTAATGCTGCTGCTACTTTAAACATTACAACAACATTCAGGATGCTTCAAACAATCTGAAGATTCCTGGAGACACTGACTGGCCTTCATTTTTATAAGTTTATACCAAAATCCAGTCCTTCAACATCAGTGTTTTATCACAGCTTTCTAGCAACACCTCAGGTTAACTTACTTGGACAATGGCAGGATCTTGTGGCAGAGTGTGTTGAGCTTTTGGAGGTTCACAGACAGTGATGTCTTTGATGTCACTTCCTCGAAAAATAATGTATTCATAGATTTCTTCTCTGGGAGGAGCCGGTCTGTCTGTGGGCCGGTCCTCGGTTCCGAAGGATCGCACTGGAGCAGTGGAAAGGTGACTGTTAGTGCAGGATTATCACTGCAGCACTGTGCAAGTTAAGATTCATGCAATTAAGTACTCCTGCAACACTTGCCAACTGCAAAAACAACAAAGGCTACCTCCAGAACCCTGAATCTCCTCACACACATCTGTTCCCCCAAATGCCAGCTTTTTCAGCAGCCTGTATAAATAGTTTTGTTTACATCAAGCTGTGAAGGTAAAGACCATCAACCAGCTGGAGTGATGAATCCTACTCCAAACGCAAGGACTTCCCCACACTGCTGCACTGCTGTACTCCCCTTCCCTCCCCTGCACCTGTCCCATGCAGGCATTCAGCTCCAGACAACTGTAACACACCAGGGGAGAGGCCCCTGAAGCAGCAGGGGCAACTCTTAGAAGGCTTCAGAGCTCAAATTTGTACCTTTGCTTTCATACATTTGTTATGTAGATAAAGTTTTATTAATGATAAGAACTCCCTATTAAAATTGCCTCTTTACTCCATGTCACTGGTTTTATGATTAATATGACTACAAAGCAAGCTTTTAGTGATAAATCTAAAACCTCAGTGCCTGGGGAGGCTTTATTGAGTCTCAACTTTCAGAACACTTGAGCAAGCACTAACCAACAGTATTACACCAGCAATGTTACATCTCACAGTAGGAAAAAGGTTTCAGCTGACTGTGGCAGCTACCAGATAACAACAAATTAATTTGAGCCTTTAAAGAAGAGGAGGACAGACAGACTTACTGGATTGTTGGCACAGGAAAATAGATGGCATAGTTGTATCAGACACTGACATGTGAAGCTTGAAACTTCAGTCACAGGTTACAGAAGCTCACCCAGTTCACTAGCTTAGCTGCTTTCTGTCTTCATGAGGCTTTGGCAGTTTGGATAAGCACCAGTACACACTGGTTTAATACACCCTTTCTGCCAGTGGGAGAATTCTGTATTGGAGTTCCATCAATTGCTTCTAACAGGTTACCACAGAAGTACTGAAACCTCTCTGCCAGGACAAGCCACAATTCCTGCAGTGCCATTGCAAATTACTCCTTAGCAGACCTTTCACAAGCACCTGCCATGTCACAGTCTGTGGTGACATGGCAACCAGCTGCCACTCCCACTGCACAGCTGGAAAGATACAAGCACAGGCAGCCCTGTCACATGGATAACAGGGGGCACCACAACTTCCCTGGAAAAAGGGCACCAAAAGTGGATCCACTGAACCCCAGTGCTGAGCACCCCTGGCACATCATACTGCTACTGACTTACTAGGAGTGTTGGCAATTGTAGCCAGGGATACTCAAGACTCCTGTTCTGAAGTGAACTGTATCCAGGTGGTTCACCCCACCAAGCAGCAGTTTAAGTGTTAACACATAGGTGAGCTCCCAAGGGGCAGGTCAATGCCAGACTGTCCCTATCACACTGCTCAGCACCTCAGCTTGCACCTAATGGGAAGGGAATCTTCTCTGGTACAAGGACAAGCTGTCAGTTACTTGCTTTGAATAGCCATCTTCCATGAGTTCCTGTGGTAAATAACCTCTCCAAGTTATTTTAGATCTCCAGCTGCTGTTTGATCATATTACAGCTGTAACTCAGTCAACTAGAAGCAGATTATAAACTGAAAGCAATGCTTGTGGCCTTTTGGACATGAACTGTACCACTGATATCCCAGCTCAAGATTAGATTATTACAGCACACAGTTCATGGCAAGACCTACTAAAGGTGTCCAGGGATTACTGCAGCATCCCACCACAAAACTGGAAAGCATCACAATCAGCCCATCAACTTCCACATCAACAAACACATGACCTGCAAAGCCCAAGGCTGTCCAGGCAGCCTCTCAGCTGGCTGGTCCCAAGGTTCCTAACTAAAAAGGTGGAAAGCCATGTCCTTGATGTAGACAAAACAGCAGTGAGGGCTGTAGGAGTTGAGCTTGCCTGTCCCTGCACCTCAAGTGTTTAACTCTTGCTGGGACAGCACAAAGTGCAGCATTAAATTCCTGCAGAGTGGGAAGGGCTGGCTCCCATGGAGTTAGTGACTATTGCTTACAGATGACCAGGAAATCTATCTCACATGTTTTACAATACAGTTCCTATTCATGTAGGGCTGTTGAGCTCAGACTCTGAAGGGGCAGGAAGCATAACAAGAGTGACTGGGTGTCTGGAAAGCAGAGTTTACATGGATATTTCTTGCTCAAAAATTCTAGTTTCTTCAGACTTCTGCAGAAGGGAGAGTAAATTTCCAGTGCTCGCTGCTAACAGGGCAGTAATAGGATTAAACTTCCTTTGTTTGCAATCTAAATTTAGCATCTAACAAGACAGACAACTTTCTTGTGATTAATTAACACATGGGATCTCCAGCACTTAAGATCCTGTGTCTGTGTTGAGACTTAAATATAAATCAATTGAATTGCCTAGCTTTGAGTGAGAGACTGAACAAAATTCCTGAGGTCTCCTTTCAACCTAAATTTTTCTTTATGTCACTTGATAGAAGAGAATGGCATTGAAGTTATACACTAAAGTTGTTTGAGCCTTAAACAGTTACACCCAGGACTTAACAACAATGCACTTTACTTCACTTGCATTTCAGTAATTTCACAGCTCTTCTGACCCTTCAGAGATCAAGTGTTTTAAGCCACTGTCCCCCATACTCAGGGGTTGGCACTTCTTTCACCAACTTCAATATTGTTGGTACATGCATAATATTCTGACGCTAATTTTGATACAAACACTCTAAAATTGAAAAAATCCTCTGGGCTAAAATGAAAGCAGTGTTTGTGCTGCAAAGTTTATAGGGCAGCACTTTAAGTGGGAAAAAATTTATTCTCCATCTATTACAACAACTACTTCTGAGACATTCCAGTTCATCAAAACTGAACACAGACCAATAAATACAAGAACTGCCAGAAATCTTATCCAGAGCATGCACTTACTCACACCATAAAGCACTTGAATCACACATGCCTTTGAAACACACCACTTCAGCTCTGAAGTAGCAAGTGCTCTGTGTAAGGCAGAATTATGTGAGGAACCATTTCTACTTGCTGCTGGGTCAAGGTGAAGACCTTCCTGCATGCATAGGAAAGGAACAGCACCCTTCCAGCAACCTCTCAAGTACTTTGAATGAAGCACTAACAAAACCAGCTCTATTCCTACAGTTAAATAAACAGCTACATCCCTAGAGAAAAAGTGAGTTTGAGAAAACTCACATTTTTAACTTCAGAATACACTCTAATAGGTGTTAAATAATGTCCAACATCCCATAAACATCATTACACTGGATAAACATTGTGACACAGGCTGCCTTGAGGGTAGTTGTGAATCTGGCAAGTCAGTGTCTCCTGCCAGCAAACAGCCTTTCAAAACAAAAGGTGTTTGTTTTTTGGACAACCCTGATGGGTGGCTGAAGGCAATGAAGAACATGTGAACTTCCCAGAACCAAGGAAGGACAAAACTCAGGGAAAGAAAGAGCTGATGCTCATTAGCTGGAGTAGCCAAGCTGGACATAAAAAGCAGTGCAGAAATAAGAGCATGCTTGAGAGACTAAACAAGACAAGACAGGTTTTGCTGAGAGGAAATATGTGAGTTCCCAGCACAGGTGACAACTGGATCCAAATGACACCACTTGAGGAGAAGATAAAGATCAGTATTTCTACAGGGAAACAAGACGCAAAGCCTCGATGAGGATCCTACGAGGTCGGCGGGGCCAGACCCACGTGCAAGTGCCCCACAGCGCTGTGTGCAGCAGCTCCCACCCTCCTCACCTGAGCAGAGTCCAGTTATCGATCACGGAAGGAACAAAGGCACATCAACACCAACTCTGCTTTCCCCAGCGCCGGCCTGGGCCCTGCTCGAGCCGAGCACCGGGACACGGCCGGGCCAGGGCAGCCGAACCACGCGAGGCGGAGCGGCACCTCCCCGGCTCTGACAATGGCACGGGGAGCCAGCGCTGCCGGCAGCGCTTCTCGCCGGGAACTCCCCGTGAGAGCCGAGGGCTGCCGAGCATCCCGGGCCCTGCCCGCCCCTCCGCCGCGGCCCCTGTCAGTGCTGACTCACGGAGAGCAGCAGCGCCCGGGGC
>WEIV01028650.1:1326931-1340758 GCA_013390005.1 Calyptomena viridis | reverse complement strand
GGGCGGGGCGAGGGCGCGCGCGCTTTGGTTCCCGCGCTGCCGCCGCTGAGGGGAAATTGGGGGGGGCTGAGGGTGCGCTGTGGCACCGATCCTGTGTTGCTGCCCCTCGTGTGACACCGTCCGTGTGGCACTGACTGTGTGACATTACCCCTCGTGTAACACCGCATGGCACTGCCCATGTGACACTGCCCCTTGTGTGGCACCGCTCTTCACTTCTGTGCCACTGCCCCTCACTCGTGTGTCACTGACCCTTGTGTGACACTGCTCTTGTGGCACCACCTTCCATGTGGCACTGCCCGTGTTGCACTGGCCATGTGGCACTGCCCTTCACTCCTGTCTCACAGCCCCTCGTGTGTCACTGCCTCTCGCCCATCATTGCCCCCTGCCCATATGGCATTGCTCTCTGTGTGTCGCTGTCCCTCGTGTGACACTGCTCCTCACTCCCTGTCACTGCCCCTCACTCATGTGGCACTGCCCATGTGTCACTGCCCCTCCTCGCTCCTGTGTCACTGCCCCTTGCTTGTGTAGCAGAGCTGCTGTCATAACACGAAGAGTGGAGGATCGTCCCTTTCCCTGGTGGAATAGCCATGGCTGCCCCTGCTTGAGCCCCTTCCCTCTCCAGTGTCATGGCACCACAGCCCAGTTGGCACTGGCAGAGCCCTGGATGCCATCGGGCCCTGGCCTGTCCAGGTCACTCCGCGCCTTTGTCCGCTGTTCCTGGCACAGGTCACACCAGCAGTCACACGTGGCCGGGCCGCAGCTGGAGGATGGACCGCTCAGTGCGGGTCTCCAGAGAGCCATGCGGCTCCCCGGCCATCTGTGGGTCAATGAGAGACAACCGGCAGCATCTGGCAGACATGGTCACAGGAGGTGAAATCACTCCCCAGCGCGAGCGTGGATGGGGATCAGGCAGAGCGGCTGCATTTGGGGCAGCAGGTCAGAGTGCACAGATCTCACTAATTTGTGTGACGCAAATGAATAAGATTCAAACCCAGCGGCCGCAGACAATGCAGCCGAGCCATTGTCTGAGTGCCGGGAGGTTCGCTGGAGCTGCGGGCGCCCATGCCTTGGTTACATGTCTTCCATCAGTGGTACAACAGCGACACAGGAGATGCAGTCCACAGGTTTGTCTGCGTGTCAGGATGACCTGCTCCCCTGCACGCCATGGCTCGGAGAGCTGTTCTCCCAGTGCCCCAAGCTGTCTGCCCTGTGACCTTTTGTGTTTTATGGTGCTACTCCTCATGCTGTTTTTACAGCCTGGAGAGCAGATCTCCCTGCCTGAACAGGGCAGACGCCTTCCTTTCCACTCTTATAGATACATGTGTGCAATCTTTTTCCTGTTAAATTGTCACTGTTCTAACATAGGCGTGCTAAAAAACATGAAGTAAATAATGTATAGATATTCATTGGCCAAGCAATATTTTTGAATGAGAAAGTCGGACCTGAAAGTCAATTCTTTTAGGTTTTTTACTCAGCCTTAAGTATAACCTACACAAGTAAAGAAGAGATTCCTTTTCTACTGCAGTAAACAGTGCCCTTTAGTGGGCAAATTGCTAATTAGAAACTTCCTTGATGAAAATACTCATCCTGTTCCCCTGTATGAGAAATGTCTAGTTTAAGGATGTGGAAAAGTTCAAATGGAGATAAAACAAACCAAGAAATAATAAAATGCTCAGGGTAGCAACAATAATTATTTATACTGAGAAAAATTATGTCAGTATAGGCAATACAACCAAAGGTAAAGAAGGAGTACTCCCTCTTTAGGTTTATATCCTCCAACTCCACAGTATGTTTAACTTGATAGTCCTTATTTCCACTCATAAAATATTTTTTAGAAATAGTAAATATGGCTCCAGGTTTTCCAGTTCAATTAATTTTTTTCTTAGTGCAAACCAAACTGTCACTGTTTCATAAGCATCTCTAGTTCCAGTATTTTGCTATTTATTCAACAAAAGATATTGTGATTCCTTTATCCTTTCATTTTTTTCTTTTTCAAATACTAGGAAGGAGAAAGGGACAATAATGTGTACCAGTATAGTGATGTGGATCCTGCAGAAAAGCTAATTAAAGCAGTGTGGAAAAAGAAAACTACACCAAAGTGACATGACCTATTCAATTTTAAGGCGAGATATTCAAACATGGAATTTTAGTTGTAATCACCATGGCCATAAATCAACATGCTTCTGAAATGTACTCTTATTGTAATGAATTTCCTCAATATCTTTTGTTTGACAACACTCAGAGATAACAAGTGATCAGCAAGAAGAAATGCCCTGTTAGTGTTATTTATTCTGCTAAAAAATGCAGTTCTTCATCCACTAAGTGTTGAAAGGGGGAAGGAAGAGCATCTTTCACTGTGTAAATTCATGACAAGTGTGCGATCCTGAGCATCCCTCATATGAAGAGGGAATATTTGGCTTCATATGGAGAAGCTGACTGCAGTTCATCATGGCACTAGGAAGAAACCTGGCAGAGAGGCCCCTCGTGGTCACAGCAGACACAGGATCACAAACCAGCAATTTGGACTTGTAGCTTTGTTTTTGGGAGACTGGAGGTAGGGTACAGTCAATGTAACTACATGGTTAATTAATTTACAGGAAAACCTGTGTTGCCAGAACTAAGGAAACTCCTGTGGCAGCTGGAATGGAACGAGTGGCATTTGAGAGGGTCATCACCCAGGTATCTAATGACATTTCACAGCACTTAAAAGAGAAACCTGTGACTTGCAGCAGCGATGGAAATGTGTGGGGAGTGCGATGGTGAGAGAGGATTTGTGTGGTGGCTGATGGCCACGTCCAGGGCAATGTGAGCTGAGGTACCTCGGGTGAGTTATGGCAGAGTTAATGACAGAAACCTGCTGTTGGCAGGACATCTGCAACAAATTCCAATTGCTGGAAGAAGGGTGCCAGGCACTGGCTGCTGAAGCATCGCCTCTTGCACCTGGGGACAGTGAGGTATATTTGCAGTTGTTGGCAAAGAAGAGGAGAGAAAAAAAACAAGCATGGAAAATGGAGGAAGCAAAAGTGGAACAGAGATTTGAATTTGGGTATGGCAAACAAAAAAAAAATGGTACAAAGGAAGGGAGAAATGTGTGACCTCTAGAGGGAGAAAAGTTAGAAAGAGAGGAGCACTTTCAAAGACAAATTGTGGTAGCTGCAGGAAGGAAGGAAAGGTCACCAAGTACAGAACACAATTCTGTAGTGGTGTGGGAAATGAGTAGTAGAAAAGAGCCCAGGAATGAAGGTGAGACTAGAAGAAGATGGAGAAACTGAAAAGACTCAGGAAAGATTAGAAAAAAAAGAAAATGATCCATCCTTGTAAGGGTTTTTATTCTAAATTAAGAAAAGCAGAGAAAGTAGAATAAAGAAAAAAATGTGTAAATGAACTGAAGGAAACTAAAACAAAGGAAAGAGGGAGGAAGAACAGAAGAGGGAGAAGAAAAATGGAAATGAGAATAAGTAGGAAAAATGTAAAACTTGGTAATCTTTATTTAGATAATGTGGGCTTCATACAATCAGTTTCCCAGTTTCCCACAGTCTAAGAAAAAGAGATAACAATGATGTATGAAGGAAATAGTGTTTCATTACATTAGTGTGTCTTACATCTCAGGAAAAGGGGTCTCTCTTCTGGAAAAATTCATCAAAATAATAGATGTTATTTTTTTTTATTTCAGAAATAAATACAGAGACTGTAATACCTGTAACGCTGTTCTGTCCTCTCTCTACTTTCTCTCTTTCTCTTTTCCTCAGTTTTGAGTCTGTGCCTCAAGCACTTCAATTTTGACATCTTACATTCCACCCCCATATATTAAATTTAAAGTCAGTTTAACTCCTGGTTTTAAATGAAATATTTTATAAAATGTCATAGTTTTAGGTTTGTGTGGGTTTGGCTCTCTTAATTAGTACCTCAACTGTGTACTCAGTGGCACTGGGATAAATCTGCATTATTCCATTGCACTTCTCAGCACTCCAAGGGCAGTGCTTGGGAAGAGGAGAGAAGATGGTAAAATGTATGCGGTACAAAAAAGGTTGACAAAGCTAAAGTTTGCAATTTGGTCACAAAAATTGAAGGATGAAGACTTATAAGCCAGGCTTAGATTCTAAAACAGGTGTTTATGCATCTATCTCCCATTCAAAAGCGTAAGAGGATTGGATTCAGATTTAAGTTTAGAAATAATTAGGGCATAAAGAGAGAGAGCTGTCTATCTAGGACAATGGGGAGCACTGAACATAGACTGAGATATAAAGTTCCATGAGGAAAAATATCTGACTGTTTTTTTAGCTGCACAGGCTGCTTTTCCTTGGATAATGCTGTGCTGAAGTGAACTGCAAGCCTCTGTATATCCTTCTCACAGATGCATTGATGAGAGGGCATGTGGTGAAAGTGGGATTTCATAAAGTTCTTTCAGGCATGAACTGAGGAAAAGGTGGAGTGAAGAGCACACTGAAAGGAAAATAGGAGATAAATGGAGAAAGGAAACAAAAAAATTGTCTTTTAGGGATGAAATGTTGCAGAGGATTAGTGTGCTGGTTAAGCTTTTGTAGAGGTTCACATTTATGCATTAAATGGGAGAATAAGAATCTGTGTATTTAGCTTCGTGCCCAACTTTCCTAGAGCTTCAAAAGCTGCAGTGATAACCAATGATCTAAATCCACTTGTGGGCTGAAAAAAGCCCAAGGTATAACTAGACTGTCACAACTGACCTACTTGGTACACTTGACAGTGTCTCAGAGGAGAGACCAAGGAGCAGGTGGGAGTACAGCCTGACACATCAGTCTGTGACCAGGCTTTTCTGAACAAAATCAAATGTTCTGGAGGGTACAAGCTGTATTCACTAGAGGAATACAAAATGTATTCACTTCAGACCCCTGGGTGTTGCAGACAAGCAAATGTCCCCATCCCCTGCTCAGAAATCTGGCTTCACTAGCTGGGTTTGGCTAAAATTCCAGAAAGCTCGACAGCAGTGTTTCTTTAAGAGCTCCTCCTGCTCTCCCTGTCCTTCTTTCTCTCTCTACAAATTATTGAACACATTCCAGCCATCAGAACTGAGCACTATTTCTTTGGCACTGAGACTTGAATGGGATTGAACCAAGACCCTGCTGCACAGAACACACTAGTGCAAATCAATTCATAGGACAACATACATCACTGGGCTGAGAACACAGAAAAAAGTGCTTTATTAGATGTTTAAGTTCAGAGACCTCATTTGCATTAATTCTTTAGAGTGGACTCTGCTCTTCAGCCAAAGAAATGAATCTCCCTCTGCTTACCTGTTTTACAAATGACTCGTAGATTCAGCCTCTCTCTGTTCAGTGAGGTAACATATCATTTTACCCAGCCTTGGCAGTGAGCTGCTCTTTCCCTGCACAACATCTGCTGCAGTTTTCATGGCTTGAATTGTTCCTGGACTTGTTTTAAAAGGCATGTTTCAGAAATGTCTTTGAGGATGTGAATTATTAGTCATTGTTTTATCTGCTAGGGTGTTCCTCATTTATCTCTGTTATTTTCCTTTTTAAAATAAGACTAAATAGGCTTTGGAGTTTAGAGTTTATAGGTTTTAATTCAAGTTTAGGTTAAAGATACCAAGAATGGCAATAGAATTTTAGTACAGTTTCTGAAAGTAATTTATTTTTGTATGACAAATAAACTGGCATTTAATCTCCTTCACATTTTAGAAGCTAAAATGTGAATCAATCTTCACAAAAGACAGCCGTGTGTCTGGCTGGTGAGTTCTAGCTCATACTTCTCCTTACTGTTGTAGTATTTGTGCACACACTTTTCACATAAACATGAAAATTCTGACATTTACTGTTCCAAAGCCTTTGCATAATTTGTACTTCATACCTTACTTCTCTATTACTTGATGTTTAACAGTTAGTGCACTTCTAAAACATGTTTTTGTTCTGTAAAGTAACCAAAACATCCGAGATTTGGCATTTCAATTTTCTCACTTAATTCATATTAATATGCTGAATTTTTTTTCACCAGAGAGCATAACAGCTTCATTTTGGACTCTGCATTTTACCAAGCAGCATCCTCAACATTTACTCTGCCCATGACATGACATGTGCCAAACTTCTAAAGGCTGTCTGGGACATACAGTTGCTCGTAGGACATTTTGAAGGCAAAAGGCTTGTGCAAGTTTAACTTGAAGCATGAGCTGGTCTGAAGAATCTTAATTGTTGATGAAGCAGAAAGAACCCCAAGCAGAGATGAGAACGAGGTTGTGAGTTAGAAAAAAAAAAAGTCATATTTATCCTAAACTGAAAGAAATCTGATATTTGCATCTGCAAGAGAATGAACTGGAAGCCCAGAGTGATGTAGTACTGTACAGCTTTTCAACTATTGAGCTGCAGCAGGATAAAAACACACTCGAGTCTTTATGGGGCAGGAGTCAGTGATTCAGCCTCTGTGGGTTGCAGGTGTCTCACTGCTTCACCCAGATGTAAAAGAGGATGGTGTGACTCCTATAGGGAGATGATCCTTCTGAATTAAAAGATTGAATTTCAGGACACTTAAAAGTAGCCAAACTGTAAGAGAAAGTGTGATGGTTCTGTTTTCTGGGAATCTCTTCTCATGACAGTAGAGGAAGGGGACAACTTGGCACTGTACAAACTTTTTGTTTTCTTTGAGTTAGTGGAAATGCTGGTAATAGGGGTAAGAGACAGTGTTTTGTATGATCACACCAACATATGTACCAGTTTCCAACTTCACACAGCTTTGGAAGTCACAAGGATGGTACCTTTGATGGGTTCTTGCAGGGGATGAAAGTGAGCAGAGATGGCTTCAGCCTTCCAAGTTGTACAATTCTGCTTGCATGACTTCATGTCAAGGAATAGTAATGAATGAATAAACTTAGTGGCCCACTGAACTTCACAGAGCAGCAAAACTACCTCTCTCTTTTGCTCCGCTAAGAATAATTAAGAGAAACAAGTTTTATAGTTTCATAAAAACAATTTGACTGTCTTACACAAGAACATACAAATTGTCTATTTTTACCCCAGTTAATAATCTTTCCTAATCAAAAAGTTCTATTTGTTGACTGCCATTTAGTCTGATTGTTACTAAATGTTCTTGTACACAGATGGAGGGGTTTACTGTCCTAGCTAGAAAATTAAATTATATTGACAGCAATTTTGTTATATTTCTGTGGTAATGGAAGAGTATTGCAAGGTACCCCCTACAGACAAAATTGACAGTAAGGAACAACTTAACATAAACCCTTTGGCCATCCGTCTGGTGTATCATTTCCTTTGGATTGGAAGTTTTGCCCACCTTGTATTTTGAGAGATAAAATCTTATGTCTGACTTGCTTCAAAACATGTACTAGTTTCTTCAGGCAACTGTAGGAACACATCCCATATTTAACTGAGTTATTTGATTTGTTTGCAGTTTCCAAAATGGGTAAAAACTTATTAAAGAAATAGGGGCAATTCCTTATACTCTGTCTCTGATAGTGAGAATATATTTTTGGTAGTGTAAGAAAGTAACCTGTAGTCTGGAATCACACTCCTATCTATTTAGACTGCTGGAGAATCCAGAAAAAAATAAACTTGCCTAAAAGCCTTTATAGCTGTGTTTTCATTAAGTCTGAGGCGGCTCAGTAAAGAAGCTACAGCATGATTTATTTTAATCAGTTATTACAGAGAAGTCATTAAAAAACCCCAAAGCAAAACAAAAACACAGCAAAATCTTCCTTACATAGTTTTTGCATTCCAAATCCACAAAACGTTTAGATAAAATCTCATTTCATTACAACCAAAACAAACCTCCTTTAGTAGATTGCTTTCATTTTTTTTCTTTAAATGATGATGTTTCCATACCTTTTCTGTCTGCTCTGTCTTCCCAGCTCAGTGTGTCTTATGCCTATTTTCTTTATAATGTCACTGAGATTAGTCAGGTTGCTCTGAGGATTTATATTGTCTCATAAGGCTTGGTAAGAGCATGACAGACTGTGAACTAAAGAAGGAGTTGGGAAAATGATTTAGCCATTTCTGTCATCTGAAGATGACTTTCAGAACTGCTTGCACACGTGATTATTCTTCCAGTTCAAATCTACAAGAATCTGGATTTTGTCCTACGTATTGAACATATGATGAAAGTTTTACCAACTTTTTGGCCTGTAAGTTTCATTTGATGCTATTGATCAGCTAAAAAGTGTATATTCAGGCACACACAAAATCCTCTTTCTAAATAACTCCTCTGTCCTAAAAGAGGGTGCCATGGGGCCACTGAGTGATTTAAATAGGGACACAGGGACAAAGAATGTGTCCAGCTCTGCTCCTGTAACTTACAGTCTCCAGGCATTGTGATATCAAATTCCAGAGGACAAATGTTTTCAACTACAGCAACTGCTGTTTCACAACTGAGGATACACAACTGACTGTACCTGCTATTGGCATTGACCAACAACAAAAAAGATGAAGATTCATCTTCAGTTCTTTCATTTATGCTTATTTATGTATTTTTGAAGTTGAGTGAGAGGAGGGAAGCATATAAAGGAGGGGGGAGGATAACAGTGATTGCCACAACTGGTCAATTGTTAAATGGGTCCAGTCAAAACTCTTTTTGATGGGGCAAAAAGGCCATGATTTAAGAACACTGTATCATGGCATTGACTGGAAAAAAATCCATCAATCTTCACTTATTTAAGGAGCTCCAGTTTTAGGAGTGCATGCTGCTCTGGAGAGTGTGATAGCATCACACCATCCAGGTTTCCATCTCCTCTGGCTCCTGGCTTCATCTGAGATACAAAAGATTGTTAGACAGACGGGGAAGGCAATGCACAGCAGCACATACAGCACAACCAGTGACAGGAGAACAAGGCATTACCACAGACCAGGACATTTTCTGTGGCCTTTACATCTCAAGGTAAGTCATTCTGTCACTATAGAGTGACCCAAGTGACCATTGCTGCATGTTCTGCATGAAGCTGTGAGCAGAACAGAAGCTGCCTTCTGATCACAGCAGGCTCCAAGCTGGTGTCTGGAGGCAGCAGCCCAATTTGTCCATTGTTTTTCAATTGCTGGGAAGTGGAGTATTGGAATCTAGAAGAGTAGCAAAGGAGGAAAAGAACCAGTGATCTGTGTACCTCAAAAAAGTAAACAGGAGGACTGGTGGAGAGAATGTTCAACGTTGAATGATGCTGGAAAGCTCAGGAAAGAACTAGAACAGCTCTAAATCAAGAGAGTGCGAGAATCCATAACTGGAATATCCCTGGTATCAGGTACCATTTGTGTTGTCTGAGGGTATATTGTTGATAAAAAAATCCATGGCAGGATTGCACTTTGCTCACAAAGGATCACAGAACAATTGAAGCAAAACCTGCCAAAGTCACCTCTCACTAAAAAGAAATATTTCAAATGTTCTAACAAATCATGACTGTAAAATGTGCAAATTGGATTTCCAGTAATGAGACCCATCAGTAGGCACATTTTCTTGACATATTCTGTCTTGGAAATAGTGATTCAATTTTCTAAAAGTTCTCTTTTAGAGAGAAAAGCATTTTCACTTTGACCAGTCGGTTCTAACAATTTACTAAATTCAAAATACGTGAATCTACTGAAGCTGGTTTTAGGGACCAGGAGGACCTCTAATCTTTTAATAATATTTTTTTCCCATGAATCATGTGGACTTGCACAACAAATTTTTCAGAACTGATAAAACACAAATCTTTGTTGACATGCCTTCTGCTTCTCTCTTCTGTAGACATGATTCTGGACATTTGTTAGTAATCTCCATTCAGAAGATTTGCCTAAAAACGTCTCTGTCAGCTGCTGGGCTGTGTGCTTAGAAAATTCCATCTTCTTATAAAAATGCTCCTTTTTCTAGTGAAGTTCCCCAGGAATTCCCTTACAGATGAGTCTGGGTATTGATACTTCCTATCTTGGCAGGCAGTAACAAGCATGATGAGTTAGATGAAGAGCAGTTGGGAAGGAAAAACAGTATTCCACAGCTCTTTTATACTGTAAAGCCTTGAAAAGTTTCAAACAATAATCCTTTATCCCATAGTATATATATATATGCATATACACACATCTATTTATATTTTTATCTATCTTCTTTTTGGGCACGGGATGTTGAGTTGCATGGACTTTGGAATGTGTTGGGATAGCCTTGAATAACTCCCATGCAAGTTGCATACAACATGTATTACTGACAGTCTTCTGTGCCATAAGCACTAGAGGACATTGCCAAGGCAGTATTGTGCTCAGCTGACTTTTCATTTTGAAAATCAAGCTCATAACTAATATCTAACAGACCTTTTTTATGTATTTCCCAATTAATAACTAGGTATTGTTAACTGTTGGTTTTAAAAAAAGGATATCCTTTAAGCTGTCAGATAATAAATTCATTCAATCCGATACATTTTATGAAGAGTTGTTTTCTTTTCTGCTCTACTTCTGGAGTTCCAGTAACTGTTATGCAGATATAAACACTTATTTAAGTGTGTGCTTTTGCCATATTCTCCTCAAGCAGCATCATGCGAGGTGTTCTGTCCAGAACACTGGTTTGCAGTCAAAAGTGATGCTTCTGTAGCTGGCAGAAATAGTCCACTGCTCATGAGGACAGACACTGTCCTTAAGTGGAAATAAGAGTGTAATTATCATAAAATAAAAAGGGACTGTACACTTGCATTCCAAATCTACTGTTTATCTGTTTTTATTTTACAATGCAAGGGTTTTCCTGGAGCATATCATACTTAATTTTGAATATTAATCCCTGTTAGGAGCATTAGACTTCTTCAGGGATTCACCTAAGGACAACTGAAGTACATGGGATGATTTGAAGACTAAGACTTTAACAGTGTTCTAAAATTCCAGGGAGAGGACTGTCAAGTGCATTGATTGCAAAAAGTCACTTAAATTGTTTTATTTTTGTCCAGGCATATGTCTGTGGTGAGACTGCATTTGCCCCTAAATTACAAGCAAAAAAAACCCCAAGACTATTTTTCCTACAGATTGTCAAACATTTGTATTCCAGATGAAGTCTTGCTGGTTTACTCAACACTTGTTAGTGCAGACTGACACCCTTTTGTAGGAGAGACAACACATGGAATTTTAACTTTACCAACTGGGAGTTCTGCAGAGGGCTGCATCACCTTCAACAAGGGCTCTATTCATTTGCCCCTCCTGACACTTTGTACTTACAAATTGTCCATTGAGCTCTTGTACTTCTTATGAAAAAAAACCCCCAACAACAAGGAATATCAACCACAAAGACAGTGCAGCTTTCTGAATAAACCCCAAATTTGTGTGAATTCTGTCACCTTGTTTGACTGAACTTGTGGAATCAAGGTATTACTGGTTAAATCATAACTTCCAGTATTTTAAATTATCAGTGTCTGGATGAGTAACAGAGGAAGGGACAGGAAAAGTGAGCAAAAAATCACCAGTCAAAACTATCACTGTGCATTTTTCATCTATTTATTTTTAATAAATTTTTAATATTTTTAGTCCCCTGATGGGTCCGTTAAGACTAAAACCATGTGTAGGCTTCTCTGATCTGTCCCTTATCATCCCAGTCCACACTTCTGTCAGATGTTCCTGTTCTAGGCTAACGACATTTTTAGAAAACAAACAGAAAAAGAAGGACATTACCATAACCTGAGACACAATCTCTGTGTCATGATCTATGTAGGCTACTCCTAGGGGAAAAAATAGGTATTTTAAATAATAATAATATCTTAAAGGGAACAGGTTAAAGGAACTGACAGTTCTCCATTTTTCCTGTATAGCTCCTGCAAAGTTCTGCTCTTTGACACATGGAGAATCCACATATGCCTGTAATTTTCAAGATCTTTTGATGTAATTGCTGATGGGTGAAGTCCATAGCATTCACTGTATATTGAGTCTGACTATTTGTACACCAACACCAATAATTAACCTGTAATCCGTTACTAGAATTCTTATCCAAATTGCTCCTTTATAACATTTGAAACACAAGCAGTACAGTACAGAGGAGCTGGAATACCTGTCCTGAAGAATTCAGTCTAGAAACTTACTTCCAATGTCCAAACAAGAGACAGAGAGTAAGATAAGATAAATAATTCAGTAATGAATCCTACATACTTATAATGCACAAGTTGTAATGAATCTCAGTCACTCTTGTAATTTTGTAAAGTTGTTTACCTAATATGGTAGCTGTGCCATATGGTACACTAAAGAGAGTGTTAGAATGAGGACGTGAAGATTTCGAGGTTTTTATTTCTAGTTTTGTAGACATCTGTAAACTACATTCAAGCTGTCCTAGAATGTGAGCAGGGGAAGAATATAGGCTGCTCTGCCCCTTCGTTCTGGCTGCTGCTGCCACATGATAACATCCTCCATCTCCTCCTCTTCCTCCCTCTTCCCCTGGGCACTGTGGCCCAGCACAGGGCTGCACCCTGGTTAGATGCCACTAAAGACTTCCAGCCACTCTGCACTTTTGGGCTGGTATAGCTTAAGTCGAGTTTTTTCACCCTTAATAAATCATTTGAGTGGCTGATGTAGGGAATGCGCCCAGGCTTCTGTTCCAGAGAGTTCTTTGGTAGGTTGCTTATAGAAGTTCACCATAGCTAAAACTAGCAACGTGTTTGACCGTGGCAGCAGCAAAAGTTGGGACTGCCCTGTTTGAAGCAGCATTCCTCTTTTAAATAATGGGCAATGTGACCTACAGTGATGTCTGTAAAATCACAGCTACTTTGCAGCACTGTAATTTGTCAAAAATTGGTAAAATGGAAGTTAAAAGTCACAGAGATGGAGGGGGGAGTTTCTCTCCCTTAAATTTCAAATGATAACTGAGAAAAGTATTTGAGTACAAGAATAGATTAATATAGAGCTTTTCAGAGGACTACAGGAGGCCCTGCTAGTGATGCCACCTGGTGAAGTGAGTGGAGCCTTGGGAAAGGCTCAGTAGTGTAATTTTTAGTCATCAGCCCAAAGCTCACCCTGTAGGTGAGAAGAGGACATAGAAACCAGAGGAGTAATATCCCTTACCATGAACTGAATTTCTAAGATTCTTGATTTAAATATACTTATACTATTATTCCTGTTCCACGTGTTCACAGCAAATACCCATAAGGTGTTCTTTTGCCTTTTTTAGGTATATTTGCATATTTGAGGGCAGGGTAAGACATGGAGAGTACTTCAGCACTGTCCTGTCACTCATTGGGCCAATTGCCAAACAGATCAATTTAATTTGTGTTACAGCACTAGAAGTTAAAGTGATCACCACAAATACGTGATGGGGGAAGCTCTCGCCCTTCCAGGTCTCCACGAGCCTCCAGGCAGCAGCTTTCAGGCCAGGCAGTTCTGGGCATTGCCAACCAGCAGGTGCCGAGCCCATCCCACTACAACCGAGTTCCAGCCTCTAATGCCGCCCATTCCCAAAACATAAGAGCAAAGCTTATTTTAAAATACTGATATAAGAGGTGCTATTTTAAGCTTGCTACCCCTTAAAACTTCACTGAATTTGAGTTAAATCAGGTATTGGAATGGGTTGCCCAGGAAAGTGGTGGAGGTGTTTAAGGGGCATTTAAAACTGGCACCGGCTGACGTGATTTAGAGGTTACAGTGACAGCGCTGGGTTGACGACTGTACTTGATCTTAAAGGTCTCTTCCAGCCTTGATGATTCTATGACTTTGTCCTCCGAAAGATAAATCGTATCATCTGGTAATATTGTTCCAGCAATCGTTTTCCGGGAAACAGCGCCTGGCAGAGCAGCGCGTTTATTGAAAGGCGGGTTGTGTTTTCTTACGTTATTTACTTCCTTTTATGATGGTTGCACAACAAGGTCAAAGTGCAGCTGCCTCCCGTACGCGGCCGTGTCCACCTGCCGCCGGCCGA